>JANIJI010000014.1:11002500-11240000 GCA_024500535.1 Leptonema lineaticorne | reverse complement strand
AAATACTATAAAATTATACCTAATTACTCCCTTTAGTATCGTATTAAAATAATTATATCAATAAAATACAATTATTTTTTTCAGCTATTAATATAATATACAGTATTAATGACGTCAAATATAATTTAACAAAATTTTATATAATATGTCTTCAGGGAATAAAAACTAAAACCATATTAAATATACATTTATATAGATTCATATATACCGAATTTTTTCATATAAAATATTACTAAAGTTCTTTAAAAAAAAATACATAAATTATATATGACAATGAAAAACTTTCTGAAAAGATCTTCTCCGATGTCCCATTATATATTAGATAATAATAATAATAATAATAATATATAAATAAAGTCGGGAAAACGAGCGTGGAGATTTCAAGGGTGAAATTGATCGCGATCATAAAATCGACACTGGGTACGAACCGCGATCGTCGCAGTGACTCCGGCGGATACGAATATATATATATATATATATATATATATATATATATATATATATATATATATATATATATATTATAAATATATAAATAAAATAGAATACGACGATTTAAAATGTCCGCGTTCATTTCCGGTTGTCTGTTCATTGTCAAACGAGGTGACACGGCAACGATGCCGCAACCAAAAAAAAAAAAAAAAAAATGCGGTGACGCCTCGGGGTCGAATCCTTCGGGGGTAGGGGAGTCTTTTTTGTACTAAAGACGCGAGCGTTCATTAATTGAAAGGTTGCGCCCTTTTGTTTCATCAGAAATTCTTTACAAAGGGCCGGTCCGCCGCTTTGCCGGCTTTTCGGAACGGATTTTTCCGTATTTATTTACCGATTGATATGAAAATAAAGATACAGGGTTGTCAAATATAAATAATTGAATAAAAAAATATATATATAAATTAATAAATATAAATAAAATGTTATACGAATAAAATCCATATTTTAAATTTGATAGATCTTATCTATTTGTTAAGAATTCAAGTCTAAGTTCAAATTCAAAATATATTATTTTCTGAAATATTTCAATATTTCGTTATATTTGTTTAAATAAATCAAGTTAAAATTATTTTAATATTAATAAAAAAATCATTATAATGTCAATCTTTCATTTTAATAATAATAATAATCTAGAACAATATATGTTTTTCAAAATGCGGAAATATAAAATAATCAATTTCTTTATTAAAATTCACTTAGAATAAGTAAAATGATCAATTTTTTTAATAGTGAATAGAAGAATGAAATGTAAAAGGAAATTTAATTCAATTAGTCTTTTTTTTTTTTGAATTTCAATGATCTCAAAATAAAAAATAACTCCAAGATTGTGGTCGATTTCAATGAAAAAACTTTGAACATCTATCAAACATGAAAATTAAATTATATCAAAACAAAAAGAGAAAGAAATTTTTTTAATAAAGAGCACGACTTAAAAATAAGGACGGTTGGTCACCCTACAATATGTTAAAATTTTAGTAAAGTCAACCTTATATATAATACATAATAAACAATAGGAAAAATACGTATCTAATTTTTTAATGATTTTAAAGGTTATATATATTATACAACTATACGACAATTATAAACAAAATATTTTGGTATAAAAAAAAAATTCAAGGTCATTATAAATTAACAAATATTTACAAAATTATACTAATAATATATAAGCATAAAGAAACGATCATATATAAAAATGATAATGTTTTATTAAAAATATATAATTAATTATTAATGGAAATTGTGAAAACCCTGAACGTTAACCCGTTCCCTTCGCGTTTACCCCGCCCATGAACTGGAAGGGCACCGCGTACCGTCCTCTTGATTTGGCCCTTGTTTGCCTTATTTAAGCCGTCGGTTGTTGTTGCCGCCAATCGAGCTGATTGTTTGAGCAATAGGACGTAAACAGACGCACAATTGGGTCGTCATTACGCGTTTTACACGAAAACGAACCGGAGACGGGGGAAGGGGGAGGGGAGGCGGAGAAACGGGAGCGAAATGGTGGAGCGAAAACCTGGTGCTCCATCACCGGCGGCGAGTGAAGAAAGACGCACGAATCCTTTGAACGGCTTCAACAATGCCCGGAAAAACGTGATGACTACCCCGGAAAATCCCTTCATACGAAACCATTTTTATTATATATATATATATATATATATATATATATATATATATATATATATATATATATATATATATATAACAAACGACGTCGTAGTATTGATAAAATCGATATCGTTTTACGAATTAAAAAGGACAGTTTTATTTTTATTGCCTATATATATATATATATATATATATATATATATATATATATATATATATATATATATATATATATATATATATATATATATAAATATAATATATTATATATGGAAGGTTGAAGTGTATTAAATGAACATGGTCGGATTTTGACGGGTTATTTATATTAGGCATTTATTTTTTAAATTCAAAAAAATATATGTAACAATATATCATTAATTATATACTGCATACATACTATAATAATGTTCTATAAATTTAAAAATATATTACTAATTACTCGGAAAAAAATATTTTTCTTTCATTTTATGTTTTCCTCTAAAATTAAATATAATATAGTTTTTAAAAATAATTCAACAAAATATATGAATGTTAAAATATTTTTTTTGTCATTTAAAATATATATATATATATATATATATATATATATATATATATATATATATATATATATATATATATATATATTCATCGAAAAAAATGCAATAAATAAATATCATATGTAATATTTAATTCTAGAATAAAATTAATTATTATAACATATTTACTAAAAATTAAAAATTAACATTCTTTAATATTATAAAAATATATCTTAGACAATATTGTAAAAAAAAATCAAAATATTTAATAATAAAATTTTGTTTAAAAAAATATAATATAAATTATTATATCGTTAACACTGATTATATATTAATTAAAATATTAATAATTATGAAAAAAAAACATATTTATATTCGTTTAATTAACTAAAATATTCGTCATAATGATAAATTAACTGACGTTATGCGATGTCGTAGCGCTTTATTTTTACTCACTTTTCGCGTAAAGCGAGGAAAATTCGTTGGAAAATTAATTAAGTATTCGAATTCCGGACGATCGTAAATAGAGAATTCGGTCAATTATTTCCGGCATTAATAACACTGAAAGAAAAAGCGTGGAAATAATAATATCGGGAAAATGAACGACGGGACGGAGGGGGGGGAGCAAAAAAAAAACACAGACGCATTATTATTATATAAATATTGAACGATATTAAATGCCTTATAATGCAAAGACGTGCTCGTAAAATACGATAATAACTCGAATATTTATTACCGCGATAAAATTGCGATTTTTAGTCCCTTTCAGACCCCGAGAGATGAGAGGGGAGCGCGGAGGGGGTGTTAAAATAACGCATCTTAGAATTTTGATTTTCGAATAATCAAACGACGCCAAATGGAAGATATATTAAAAGACTTTATTTTTTATAGTCGCGATATAAAAAAAATATTATTTTTTCTTATAACGATATATTAAAATAAAATTTAAATTTGTATTATTAAAATGACGATAATCAACTACCATATATGGGATTGAATCTTAACGAAATGGTACAATATTAACTATTTATAAAATTAATATTTAACATTAAATCAGACGTTTTAAATGTAGTGGTTTTTAATATTATATAAGTTGATACAAATTTTAATAAATATTAAAGAAAAATATTTTTTTTATTGAACAATCATCAATAATCAATTTAATATTTTTTTTTTGATATGAATATCTACATAGATCACTTTTTCAATTTAATTTTTAAAAATCAATTATTCGATTTTTACATGGAAAAAGCACACACATACACACACACACAATCATAAATTTTCTAAAAGTATATTACAGCATAAAAAAAATTGAAAATACCTAAATTAAATTTAAATTAAAAAAAAATAAAATTTATACAATATATTGGTTAGGTAAAAATTATCGCAAATTTTGAAGCATTTTATCATTATTAATTTTTAATTTAAATAATTATTATTAATATATTTTATACCTGAGCGTCACCAATAAGACGACGCACTAGCGCCATGGGGGCCCGGAGGGCTTGACCTCCATACTATCCAATTAGTTCTGCATAGGCCTTCGCCCACCTAGTAAGGGATAAAACATCCCCTTATACATTTTAACTAACACCAAACATTTTAATATTTCACATAATCCGATTATATAGTATATATATATATATATATATATATATATATATATATATATATATATATATATATATTAAAAAAAATACACCAAAAAAAAATAATCAGTTTAAATCACTTTTTTTTACAAAAAAAATCAATATAACACTAAATTCTAAAAGAACACTTGAAATCTTAGTGACACTTAGAAATTTCTCCTTTCGTTATAAAAATCTGAAACAAAGAATTTTCAGGATTTAATTTTGAAAATAAATTTTGACTAATTATAAATTATAATTATATTAAATTTAATACCAAAGCCAATAGAATATTTTTTTAATATTTATAATATTGAAGAAAGTAGCTAAAAATTGAAAAAATAAACCAATTATTTATAAAAATCTGTATACTTCACGATATAACTTAAAATCGCGTGTTATAAATTACATAAAATTTGTCGTCAATATGTATATAGGATGTTCCAAAAATCAAAATATCTATATTTCTTTCGTCATCAATATATATTTTTCAATAATTTTATTTCAAATTATAATAATCAGTTTTATTTCTTATTATAGTATAAATGACGATTTATTATAATAGATTTAATATATCTAATGAATAAAATTAAATATTCATTACTATAAAAAATGTGTGTGTAAAAATATTATTAATATTTTTTTCTATTAAGATTGTTGATATTAAATTATTATTTTAAATTAAAAAAACATAAATGATTAATTGTTTTATTTTCATAAAAAGTAAATACAAATAATTTAAATTGAATAATCATTTCGTTTCCGATTTGATATCGCATTGTATTCAAATGATTAGAGTATTTATCTAATTAAAAAACAATCATAAAATTCTATATAAAATCGCATTATGATCGAATTTCAAACAATGTTTTTTATTTTGAATAATGTATAAAAAATTCATCAATAATTTTGAAGTTCATTTAACCAACAATAATGAACGTATTTTCCTCATTAGTATAAGTAATTAGAATAATATTTGTATAATAGATTTCTCATATAATAATTAATCATTTGACTACGATAAAAATGTAGTATATTTTTTTTGAGGGGCTGCGATTTTAATTTTCATTTTCCGCTTTAAGAGAAAACTATTTTTTTATTGAGAAAAATGTATGTAAAAAAAAAATATACAATAGAGCAACAGTTTGCTGAAAGTGAAAATTCGGTGGAAATATTCAAATATTGGCGTACGTGAATAGAAACACGACATGCAAATCCGTCGACAATAGCAAACAAATAGAAAAAAAAAAGAAGAAAAGAATTCAAAATAATAGCCGAATAAAAATAAAATGTCAACATTCATTAATAGTGAAACCTTTATACGAGTTCACACCGAACGAGTGGTGAATTATAAATTCCGATTTTCTAATTAGCATTTTCATCTATTTTGCTATTTATTGGACGAATGAAAATCGCCATTGTTCTCCTAGTATAAATAGCGATCGAAAATATTCAGAATTTATGAGTCTTATTCGAAACTTCGTCGATCGATTATCGTGTCAAGTGAGAATTTTTTTATTAAAGTGAACTTATATCCATTTATACGCATTTTTGTATTCTTTGTGTATTTTAAGTGATTTTTATCATATAAATTGATTGTGTTTTTTATATAAAAAATAATAATTATATATATATATATATATGAATTATTTAGAAATCAATGTGATTTACAAAAAAAAATTAATCATACATAGTGTATTCAAAAAGTAACGGAAATTTTCAATTTAGAAAAAAATCGTTTATAGACTATTCATTCAATATAGCTCAAAATGTTTACCATCTTGTTAAAAATATTTACAAATATAACAATGAGAAAATCTAATTGATATGACCGGTAAAATTTCAAAATTATCATTACTTTTTAACGCACCAAAATGTGCTCAAAAAAGTAGCAATATTCGAGAATTTTTCGCAGAAAAATCACAACGTAATGATGTTCCAACCACCTTATTCGCCAAACATGACTCCGTGCGTATAATAAAATTTAAAATCGCAGTTTTATAAATACAGTCAGTTCTCAGAAATGGTAGTGAATTGAATTTCATATAAAAATATATATGTGATGAAAACTATAAAAAAATGATTTTTTTTCGTCGTAAATCAAAAACTCACTATTATTATAAATGAGTTTAAAATTATACTGAAAATCGAATTTCAGAAGTCTTTTTTTTTTTTAGATTGATAGAAGCGCTAGCATAATTATAATATTATAGATGTAGACGAATAAATGAAATTTATATCAGAAATTTCCGTTACTTTTTGAACATCTTATATATAGATTGATATTGAATTTATCATTTTTGTATATTTTAGATAATATTAATATAGTGGTCTGAACGAAAAACAAAAACGAAATGCCACCCCGTTCGGAAACGGAAACCACAGGTGTGCTGTACGAATCGGACGTGCAGACCAACGACGGAGGTCTGAACAAGGAAGTGTCCCATTTGAAGCACGCCGGAGACAAAAAGATAGTATTCGTCTGGTCAAACATCATCTGGTTTATCCTGTTGCATACAGCTTCATTGTACGCATTATATTTGGCGTTCGCCGAAGCCAAATGGCAGACGAACGTGTTCGGTGAGCGTTTCCAAAACACGACACATAATTAATTCCGACGAAACGTGCGAAACGGCGAACGAATAATATGGGGGACGGGGGACGGTCGGTCGATAAAATAACACGGCTTATCCACACGGCAACGACGAAGGATTACGATCGTTTGTTAGTATCCTTGTCGTGGAAAGGAAAACAAAAAAAAAACAAAAAAAAAGAAACGAAAATCCCTTAAAGATTCTTTCTTGTCGCATTTCCCGCTTTTGAAGGCGTTTTCAAAAAGAATCGGCCGCGGGGGATGCGTCGCTCTTTTTTCTTTTTCTTTTAAATTTCGTTGCTTACTTGTAAATATAGAAAAATGCAGTGTTCTTATTATATCCGTATGAAATTTCTAAATATAACATCAAATTTGAAATTATAAAAATATCTGTTATAACTTAATTGGTTGTTAAAAATCCGTTTCAGATCTTTTATACATAATTATCAATATTACAAATAATGATATAAGGAATTATCACTTATATTCAAAAAATATTTTTCAAGTTTCATCATTTCCAATAGACGTCTAACATAAAACCTATATTTAAATAAATCTGATGATTTAAAATAAATATTCATTTATCAAACACAAAAAATGTATCAGATTTGAAAAAAAAATTACATCATTATTTTATTTGATATAAATATATTATTTATAAAAATATAATATTTTCTTCGACGATATAATATTAAATAAATTATTTTACACAATATATTACAGCTTTCTTTTGCTATTTAACATCCGGCTTGGGCATCACTGCTGGAGTACATCGATTATGGGCACACAAGGCATTCAAAGCCAAATGGCCTCTGCGTTTGACGCTTATGATTTGGAACACCATGGCTTTCCAAGTAATTAAACCAACATATATATATATATATATATATATATATATATATATATAAGACTAAAGATATAGCCTTTATACGTCTAATTTTTATTTTTATTATTTTTACAAGACTGAACAAATTAACTACGTTAAATTGTTTAATGCTTCATTTTATTTTTAATTAAAGGTTTTTTTTTTAATTTTTTGACGAAATATTTTGAGGCTCAAAATTTTATTATGACTGATAACATCAACACAATATAAAAATTTATTTATTTTGGTTTTATTGTAATTCAGGATTCGGTTATTGATTGGGCGCGTGATCACAGGGTGCATCACAAATATTCGGACACCGATGCCGATCCTCACAATGCGGTCAGAGGTTTCTTCTTCAGTCACGTAGGCTGGTTATGCTGTCGTAAAAATGAGGAAGTCAAACGCAAAGGCAGACAGATCGATATGTCCGACCTGTACGCCGACCCCATCCTGGCATTCCAGAAAAAGTCCTGAAAACGTTTGTCCGTGTCAATTATTCATGTCACCATAGTCGCGAATGTACTTTCTAAATTTTTACAGACACTACATGAAACTGATGCCGTTGTTCTGCTTCGTTTTACCGACCGTAATTCCTGTTTATTTATGGGACGAGACATGGGTGAACGCCTTTTGTGTACCCACCCTGTTGCGCTACACTATAGTACTGAATGCCACTTGGTCGGTCAACAGTTTCGCCCACTTCTTTGGACACAGGCCATATGATAAGTAAATAACCATTTCTCAAAATACTATTGTTTCTACATTTACCATAAATTTATCTGCCTGACAAGTAGCCGAGCAGGCCTTCAAGTTTACAAAAAAACACTCAAATATACTCGAAATACTATATCATTTAAGGTTAAATTCATATGCCAATTTAGGTACTGAGAAGATGTTAATATCTAAATAACAAAAAAAAAATCATATATTTTATACTACTATACAAAATGTACCTTAATAATTATGGAAGCCAATTACGTTCCACCCTGTACAAATTTCACTTTTAACATGTAGTGCCTTAATCCACGTTAAAGCGTATTAACGCGTCATACTTGTATAAATATATTACATATAATACTTCATACAAGTTTTGAACTTCAAGACACCGATATCATCTTCAAGTTTATACGACTCGACTTCAAAATGGAAAAGCTAATTTATACAACATTAATAAACTTTATCCGTATTGAAGTCTCGACATTTTCAACGTAACATACACGAATCGATATTAAATAAATAATACAAAAATATTACTATATATTATTAGTAGTGTCAAGTAATAGTTCAATTTATAAACTCGTTCAAACTATATTTATACTACATTCATATATATATATATATATATATATATATATATATATATATATATATATATATATATATATAAATATATATATATATATATATATATATATATATGTATCAAAAAGGAATTTATTGCGAATTAATTCGGGCGGAATGAATTTGGCAAATGTTTACTTTGGGATTTGGTGAATTTTGAGATTCCGAAATCGAAATCAAAATACGAATACTAAGCGAATTCAAATCGTTTATCCGAATAAAAATAAAATATTATATATATATATATATATATATATATATATATATAAATATATATATATATATATATATATATATATATAAATATATATATATATATATATATATAAATATATATATAAATATATATATATATATATATATATATATATATATATATATATATATATATATATATATATATATAATATTGAATACAATCAACATAGTATTGTTTCCAAAATGCGTGCATAAATTTAGAAATGATAGAATATTCAATGTATACACGAATGCGGTTTAAATACAATTAGAAGGTTAAATTATCGCTTCGACCCCGTGACAATGTGACATTAACACATTAATATTCAAAATTCACCATAATGATAATATTCATAGTGTTTATAATGCTAATCGACTGTGGTATGTTAATATTTAAGGAAAATTCGACGAATATTTATAAATGTGGTTAATTGGCAGATTCGATTCGGTGATGTTTAATACGAGGTTTTCATTTTTTTTTTAAATCAACACAGGGATAGTCAACATATGATGAATTATATCATGAAGATAATAATGTTCTAGAAATATTGATTTTTCTTAGAAGACCTTTCAAATTTGAATAATATGAAAATCTGATAATTTTACTTCCAAATATAGATTTTTATTTACTGCGTAATCGAAAAATTATTGATTTGTTTTCAAGAAAACCTTTTAAATATATATTAAAATTAAAAATATAGATATTTAAGAAAAAAAAGCGTATAATTTTTAAACACGATCGAATTTAAAACGAGAAAAAAATGACGCAAAAAAAAGCAAAAGATTGACGATCCTTAATTTAAATACAATAGTTGTAGATGTCATATATATATATATATATATATATATATATATATATATATATATATATATATATATATATATATATATATATATATATATATATAACACATAATTTAATATTTAAAATTGTGTTATTTTTAAATTTAAAAATTATTTATATTATTTTTAGCACTGTGAACCGTAATGGATTAAATAATAATCATCTTTATTTTTAGCGATTCAGTTCTCATTATATATATATATATATATATATATATATATATATATATATATATATATATATATATAATGTTTATTTATTTATATCAAAAATTTCTGTGAAATTTATTTTATATGCTCAAAATTAATTTATTATAAATATATTTGTTTCAATATATTCTGGATAAAAATAGTTATCACAATTTCAGAATATATATATCGAATTCGTTATACAAAAAGAGAGATATTTTGACCAATAAAAAAAACTTTAACATTACAAAGTTGTATATATATATATATATATATATATATATATATATATATATATATATATATATATATATATATATATACATTATTTTTAACAAAATAATTCAGTACACGTGGTAAAACTTTATTTTTGTTGGATTTGTGCCCTGCAGCAGTCTGAATCCGAGGGAAAACATCGGTGTAGCCATGGTGGCTCTCGGCGAAGGTTTCCACAATTTTCACCACACTTTCCCGTGGGATTATAAAGCGTCTGAGCTGCCATTTTACACGTTGCCCAACCCGTGCACGGCGTTTATCGATTTCATGGCGTGGGTAAGCAAACGATTTACATAATCAATTCCTCTTAACATCAACATTTCACCCCCCCCCTCCACTTTACTCCTCCCTGTTTTCATATCGTGTATATTAAATCTAACTATATAAAATGATATTGAAAAAAATATATATATATATATTTAATATTAACTACTTCTTGAAAGTGTAGTAGTACTAATTTTATACGACTATTAAATACGTTGATGTTTTGAATGATAATGATAACAAACTATCGCCAATCTATAGCTTGAAAAAAAATATTTAAGTGATAATTATGTTTTTTGAGTTATCTATTATAGTTGAAGATGATATAAAATTTTATATTAAAATATAATAATATTTATTTAATAGAGACAAAAATGGAAATTAAGCGTCTCACATGTTGTTCTAATGAAATATATTTTACTTATCGCTTATAGAAAATATTCTACATATTAATTACAATTGAAATATTTGAAAAAAAAAATATGTAATTAAATTATTCTTTGTAAAAAGTTTTTTTAATTATTCTGACATTCGATTGTTTTTTTATTCAAATTTTTATAAAATGTAAAAAATATGACCTTTTAAATATTTTTTTATTTTTATATTAACAAAAATATAATAAATTAATTATATATGTCTAAAATGAATGGTTTCAAAAGTTTTATATATATATATTATATATATATATATATATATATATATATATATATATTTCTGTCTTTGTATAAATAATGATATATTTACTTTCAGATCGGTCAAGCTTCTGATTTGAAAAGCGTATCGAATGACGTAGTTCGAAGGAGAACTTTGAGAACCGGTGATGGAACACACAAAATTTGGGGTTGGGGCGATAAAGATTTCACCCCTGAACAAAAGGAAATCGCCGATATCAAATATAAAAATTAATAATTCACTACACAACTGAGCTACCAGAATATTTTATAATGTTGTTATAATGTGATTATTATATCATTGTTTTTTTTTAATGGTTAGCGGTTATTTTTTTTATATAAAATTAATATAATATCGGTTTTATTGTTGAATTTTTTTTTTAATATTATATAAGTTATGTTATTTTTATAAGTAAATTAGAATGTCTTAATACCAGGCTTTTCATGTGCATAAATTATGTATTTAAATTAATTACTTTACACGTATATAAATGTTAAAAATAGATTGCGTGTTATGAAAGATTAATTTATTAAAAATTAATTAATTAAAAATATATACATATAAAAATTAAAGGGGAACTGTAAATTTTACATTATTTTTAATATATAACGAAAGATTATTATGATTATATACAATATTCCATAATTGAAAATATTTAATTAATTATACTTTAAATTATTATTTTTTTATGAGTACAAAATTATATTATTTTTTTTACAAAGCAACAAAAAATAAATCTGTGACATCATATTTTACAACAATTTCAATACTGATTTTTACTTTGATTTTTTTTTTTCATAAAATATATTTTTTATACATTATAAATAAATATATTTGAGATTTGACACTTAAAATATATTAAATTCTAGATAAATATAAATGAAACTATCGCAATTATAAATGTACACATATATATATATATATGGTATATATGAAAAAAAATCGATTTCCTCTTAAAAATTAGTCTGATCAAATTACCGGAACTTGTGCAAAATTTCCATTTGAAATACGTCAAATAATCATATTTCCTTTAATTCCTAATCACGATTTTTTTTTAATTTAAATTTTTTTGCACCAATTTTTTATTACGATCGACAAATTACGATCTTATTTAGACGTTAATTGAGTTTTATATAAATAATCTCGGAGTATCGGCGAAAGGTCACATTGAATGTAGGAAAAATTATCAATGCCATCATTTAATTAATTAAAACTTGTTTGTGAAACACAATATTCTACATTCGAGAGCAAACACGAATAAACATAACGAAAGTATAATGGAATTATATGTACTCGGAAAATGGAAAATTCGCCTCTTTATTGTGTGAAAAACAATCAACAAAATTTTTATTCTTTCAAAAATAAATATTTATATAAATATTTATTTAAAAGTATTACATAAAATGTAAATTGTTTACATGCTATTGATAATGTCTTATTGAAAATGATTAATAACAAATTTTTATGGATTTTACGGTAAATTGATTGAAAATTATACAAACATTTAAATTCACTACAATTTTTTGTTCGAGTAATTAAAATACTGCAAAACCTATAAAATACCATTAAATCTATATAAAGTACTATAATATATGTTACCGTTAAAGTTTGAAAGTCTATTTTATATCAGATAACCTAGGTAATGTGAATATAACTATTATATAATAGATCAGTTATTCAACTGAAATATAAATATTTTTATGGAAAATTATAGACAGAAATCAATGGAAAAATGGATGTAACATAAAATACTTATGAGTAACACTGTGATCAAAAAGCAAAGTGAATTTGTTTATAAAATGTAAATTCTTTATCTATTCTTCTAAATCAATTTCATCCTTTTCAGAATAATCTCTGTCCGATAAAACGCACTTTTGCCAACGCTTTTTCCAGTCCTCGAAACAGTCGGAATAGTCTTTTTCCGGTATAGCCATCGAGATCTTCTTCGATTTGGTTTTTATCTACTAAATCGTGTCAAAACGGCGTCCCGAATTGGCCTTTCGAGTTTGCCAAATAGCCATATATCGCACGGAGCCAAATTAAGCAAATACGGTGGTTGCAGAACGATATGAGTCGAATTTCTGGCAAAAATATTGCGAAGAACCAATGCAGTATGATATAGTGCATTATCGTGATCAAGGAACCAAAAGTTGTAAAAACACGTGTAATTCGGAGATAATTAAACCTTTTGACAAACAGACGCTTGGCAAATATTGTAGAAAATCCTACCAACCTAGGAAAAATAATTACAATTCACCTGCCTTCCTAATGACAATTTCACCTTAATTTTTGATCACAGTATATTTAGAATATACAGAATATTCAGAAATAACATTGGTTTCAACATTTTTGGGTATGAATAATTAGAGAAAATTATTTTCTAAATTAATCGTTTTTCTACTTATTCTTTCAAGTAATTCAGTGAACCTATAACTCTCCATTTTTTTTTTATATTTTGTTAAGATTAATGGTCAAATAGAAAATTTGTCACAATAACGGCTGCACATATTTAATATATAATCTGAGGAAACATTGAAAAAAAAATAAAAATCAACATGTATAACGTTTAAAAATTCACTACATGTTTAGAATAAAGTCGACGTCAACCTGAATGTTTGTATGTATGTACACGTGTAATGCTGAAACTTACACGAAGGACACGAACTAGAAACTTTTATATAAGCGTCAGTATTTTATTCGTGGGTGTATTTCGCCATTAGCGAAAAGTTACCGAGACACCGTAGGAAAAAGGACACTTTAAGTATTATAAAAGAGAGCGAAAGCGTCACATTATATATATATATAGAGAGAGAGAGTGAGAGAAATGAGGAGACGAGCGGAATTTTCCGGGGTTTTCCACGCCTTCGCGACAACGGCGCTCAGGTGAGGCGGTATGAGAGGGCGGAGGGGGAATATGTTTTCAGTTTTCCGTCTCTTCCGTCGTTTTCGACGCGCAAACATGACGCGAATTTCAACGCAAATTAGAGGGTGGTTCGTGACGAAAGGCTGCGAATTCGTCGTAGATTACAAACTGAACGGAATACAAAACGCGAGGAACATCCCTCATCCGCCCTTCGTCCGCCCTTCACCGCCTCATACTCTAGAAAATCCATCTGGAAGAGTGACTTTTCGGCCGGGAAAATATACCGTTTGTTTCCGGATGTGAACCGAACGAAATTCGGTTACGTAGAGCTGATTTTGCCCCCCGCCCCTCCCCACCCGCGGAAAACTCGAATACAATGAATCAATTTTTAAAATTCTTTATGACATATATATATATATATATATATATATACATGGGTGTGTGTGTGTTAAATTAAAAACTATATTATATAATCATTAAACTTCATCTATTTAATTATAGACAGTTTCATTAATTATTCACTATAATTAAAATTATATTTTACGCAAAATTATCAAAAATTTAATCGTACATACTATTTGTTTAGATGGCCAACTTTTTTGTAATAAAAAAGTACATAATAAAAAATATATTATTTTTAAATGGAGAACACTATGAAATCGATCTAATTATACAACAAAATTTGCAATAAAAAGAAGAACACGAATTTTTAAAGTATACAGAAAAGACCGAAAAAACTTCGATGATTCAAAACAAATATTTTATGAATTTGAAAAGCCATAGAATCTATCAAATGCGAAAATTTACAAAATGGAGGACAAATTTTTAGAGAAGCGTTCAAAAATATTTATTATTTAATAAATTAAATTAAAGGATAAATTTTATAATATTGATAAAATTATACAAAACAAAATATAAATAATATAATATAATGTAAAAAATATATAACATAAAGAAGTTTCCAATAAATAAAACTAAAATATAATACGTAATAATTTTCATTATGTAATGAAAATTAATCATATTTTACGATATTACTAATTATAAACACGTGTAATGAATAAAACATGAGAACAAATGCTTCGTTATGAAGAATGCAAAGCTTTCTGTCACTCAATTTCAACTGTGGAAAAGTCTGAAAAAGCTTTCATAACTCAAAAATGCATGCAATCCGCGTGTCTAATTAAAAACTCACACGACATTCCACATTTTAACATATTTTTCGTTTTATTTTTATTTATTTTTTTTGTAATGAAAATTCATATATTTGTATCATTTTAAATAATAAATATATCATTTCCAATCTACGACTCTTTCATATTATTGCGTCGTATAACAAAAATTCATATCAACGTTCGTTAAATAAAAACGTATTGCATTAAAACACGCCATTATATTGTAGTTTAAATTATATCACTTTTTATACGCCTACTTGTTTTAACATAAATATATACAATAAAAAAAATCAAATTTATATGAAAAATTATCGAATTAATACAATTACATATAAAAATATCTAAAAAAAACTATCGATATTTATTTTATTATAAAAATATATTTTATGTACAAAAAAAAATCATATGCGATATTTTCTTATAAATAATAGACGTCGTTTGAATCTTCATTCGAGTGCTGCTGAGAAAAAAATATTGTAATATTTTCCATTATAATTCCCAAACGTTAAAAAGTTTATAATTCGCAAAGTTTTGTCGTAAATTTGAAAATTCTAATAAATTTTCCGCGTTTAAATGAGCCAGGGCGTATTCAAAGGAAAACAAAGAAAAATCAATCGAATATCTCATATGCATAAAGAGAAAGTTTTTTTTTTAAATGAATATTATATAACGTCTTTTTATTACATATATATTTAGAAAAAAATATATAAATTTATTAAAAAAAAATCGTATGATTATAATTTTCTAATAATATTTTCTTTTATGATTATGTATTATAAAAAATTCTTATTCAAAAATTTGATCCAATATTATTGTACCTAAAAAACAAAAGTCATCGCTCAACCACAGTATTCGCCAGATTTCACTCCCATTTGACATTTTTATCTGTTTAAAACTTTTCAAAACATCGCAATTAAACAACATAAAATTAAAATATAAATATTTAATTCGCTTATTTTCCTATTTTTATTTGAAAAATATACATCTTCCAATATACTTCAACATTGATTTGTAACAGCTTTATTTATTCTCTCAAACCCTTTCTTTGATTGCACTTCAAGCTGCTACAAACCCTTTGAATTACTTCAACATTCACTAGAATACAATATCGATCGATCATATTGAAAACCACTGGTCTAATACATATGTAAATCAAAATATATATATTTTTTTTTTCACATATATAAAATTTATATATTTTATATATACGAAAGAGTAGCAATTTCGAAACCTTTTACCACAGGTATTTCTATAAGATTAGATTAAGACCAAACGACCCGATTCAACGTGGTTTTTTGGTCAGACCAACGTCGTAAATCAAGGTTTAGCCTCATAATTAAACTATGTAGAGTGATTTAAACGTTTTCCTCCAAATTAAACGTTACGAAATGACGGTGCATACGTTCACGGAAAATTTATATTGTTTATAAATCAATATCGATTATTAAGAATTATTAATGACGATTAAAAAAGGATTAAATAAATAATAAATATTTTTTCACGATACGAATTAAACCTTTTTCAATTTAAATTTCACTTTCGACGATACAAATCAAACGTTTTCTACGTATCAACATCAATTTTCAATCGGAAGCCTAAAATTCCAATCGATTACACTTCACATGGTAATATTAAATTCCAATCTGATTTCATAGAATTTCAACTCGTATTTTTTTTATATTGAAAAAAAAAATATAATATAAATTTGTATTATTTTACGGTATATCTGTAAACTTTATACAGTGTGTAATATATAAAAGAATTTCCATTATTGTGAATTACATTCGTATTTCTGTAGTGAAATGCATATGTATTATATATCGGATGCCGGCAGTCGTACTTGAATGCACAACGATTGATAAACACATTTCACGAATGCACTCGAAATCCTTTTGTGCTTAAAGCTCTGTCGTGCCGGAAAGCTTCGATCTTTACAATATTGAATTTGGAATAAAATAAAAATACAAATAATCATACAAAAGCCATTAATCGAAGCGCAAGGAACTCGAATATATATGGCAATGTTCTTGTTATACGATGCTTCAATATAGATATTTTTATTTAATATATATATATATATATATATATGTGTATATACATAATATAAATTATATGTAAGTATATAAATCATGCGGTTTACATGTAAATTAAATGCCTAATAAAGTTTTATGAACACGTTTTATAACTATAATGGCGAAAAAAAAAATATATGTAGAATGTTTATGCGGTCGTTAAACGAAATATATAGTATTATGAGAATAATGACTTACAAGAAAACTGCATTTATGACGTTATGAAAACTGAAAAATAAGTGTAATTTCAGAAATAGAAATTGAAAATAATCAATTTAATGCTATAGATATTGAATAAGTAATTTTAAATGTTTTAATCGCAATAAATTGTATTGAATCAATCTTAGAACATTTCATGTTGGTCTAAATAATGAATAAATTTTTATAAATATTAGTAAAAATAATAATTGTTATTTTTTTATTATTATTGGATATCGCAAAAACCTGTTGAAATTCATATATTGAAACATATATAAATATTAAAAATTATTATCGCCTTTAAAAATTATTCTAAGTTATATATTAGAATGAGATAATAAAGAAAATGTGAAATATTTTTTTCTAGAATATCTTTGAACATTTTGCAAAATAATTTCAGAGCGTATGCGGAACGGTAAAGGAAAATGCGATTTTCATATTTCCATCGGGAATATTCGGCTGCAGGTGCCGGTCCGTTGACGACCCCTGAACGAAATAAATGTTGTGGAAAACGCGATAATGCCCCGAGTGCCTCTCCCTATACTGGGACAATTATCGCAAACGACTCATCTTCTCAACACCCGGAAAATATTCTATACAAGAGCCCGAGTGTTTCATATCCGCATTTCGAGCGGGGAAAGGAAAATCCCGTGGAAAATAAGCTGAAAATGCCGTATTTCAAGTTTCCGTGAAAGCGAGCTGCGGAAGGCGAAATCGACGATTCCATATGGAAATAAGTGCATTCCTGTTTAATGGATCGAGCATCGAAATAAAACAATAGAATTCCCACGTCGGATAGAAATGGTGAGGAGCACACTATTTCAGAAATAAAATGGCATCGTTAGGACGATCGCATCGATGGATCCAAAGTCGGTTTTCCTCGCAGATGGAATAAATAAATAAATTTGTCGCCCCCTCAGCGGGGAGAGGCGAAGTGAGGGAAAAATAAGAGAAAATCTATGGGTCGACGAAGACATAGAATTTTATGTTCTGGTTTTGTGGAACGTTTTATTTAGAACGGAATTGGTGTTGTTTTGATAATGAATTTTTATATTGGGTTTTCCTTCTGCTTTTCCAATAAATAAAATATAATGGTATAAATAAATATAAAACATCTGCAATAGTCAAACGATGAAATATTTGACATATCACATTATATTTATATCGTAAATTATTAAAAAAAAAATATGCGTCAGATCTAATAATAGTATATATTTTTAATTGTAAATAAAATGATCGATTCAATCCTTAAAATAGAAATTGAAAATTGAAACTTTAAAAATAATGTTTCTGTAATAATTACAGTAATATTGTCTTTCACAAAATTATATTAACGATTCATATTAATCGATTCAAAGTTTTGTGTCTAAAAAATAAATATAACAAAATTAATTATAAAATAAAAATATCAATATTCCTAAATATTGAATTTTATTTCATTGTGTTTATTTTTTTATAGCTGATAATAAAAAAAAATATATCGTATAATGAAAATAAATAGAATGCTAATTTTGAACGTTTATAAATATAATTGCGTTTAATTTGATAAATTAGAACTAACCTTTTAATTATAAATACGCATTTCATTTATTAAATACGAGCGAGCGACGATTTATAAAACACACATAAACCAAAAAATAAATATAAAAATAAATAAATAAAACGCACATACACACGACCAATCAAAAAAAAATATATATATATATATATATAGATAAAAATCGCGCACGAAAAAAATAAATAAAATAAAAATTAATTCGAATGCGACAGTGTAAGGGCGGCACGCGAATAATTTAATTCAACATCATCCCTTACGATAAAATTTCATAAATTGTACGCACTTCACGAATTGCGTGACTTATTACGATGTCGCGAGATATAAGTTTTACATAATATATTACGACATGTAAAATAAAAAAGCAACATTATAAACAAACAAATACACGACTACACTCGTAACACGTTTTATAGCGTGTCACAGTAAAATGGTGACCGTTAAACTGTTGAGTAATCTTAGGATTAAACTCTACGCTTTTTTTTTTCACCGATATCGGTCACACTTTCGCTGTAACACACCGCGAACATTTCACATGTCGCAATAGAATAATGTAGACATTATGTCTTTTCGCTTTCGCGCGCAATAATGAGATAATCAAAATGGTAAAATGCGGTATCTATATATAAATATAAATATATATTATATTCGCGAAAGACGTATAACAGAGCGGTAATAAAAAAAAAACCTCCGGAAGATATGAGCATAAAGTATTATATTTCTATTTAAAATGTATGAATTCGCATATACAAAATGGAAACGAATGAATATCCCGGCAATTTCCCAGAAGTTTTTATGACAACGAATGGCAGGTAGCTTTTATTGAATTTTCCAAACAAGCGTGACGCGTCTACTCGAATTCGCCGTCACATGCGTTTCATTTTATGGGCAAATGTAATAATAATATAACGTATTAAACGCATATATAAAAAAAAATCTAGTTATTAATCGAAATATTATAAAAAAAAAGTATTTAAAATCGAAAAAAATAATTTATATTAAAAATCGGTTACGCCACTGCTTTTATAAATATACCATATTCGCTTTGTATATTTCAATATATTATTTATAAAATTAAATCTTATATTTATTATGGAAAATATTAGAAATGTCATGATTTTATATTATTATAAAAGAAAAAATATTTCCATTTCTCTATTAAATATTAAAAATATATAACAAAAAATGTTTAAAATAATTTTAAAATTATATTCATATATAATATATATTCTGTATATAATAATTAATAAGATTATTATTATTTCAATACAAGTCGATCTACGTACAAAATCGTATATATATATATATATATATATATATATATATATATAATACCGATTTTAAATCGCTTAATATACTTCAAATTAATCTGATGCACACCAACAATCATACTACAATATAAATACGCATATTTATAAATTTGTTTTATTTTAATATTGCGCGAAAGCCTTAAAGCCGACTCGTCCAAGTTCACCAGATGCGTTAAACGCTCCGTCCGCTCGTCTCGTTATTATCCTTTCGTCTTAATTTCCATACTTTTCCTAAGGAATTCCGCCGAAAGGGTTCTTCTTTCGATATTGTATTACTTCGGCAAATATTAGGTCAGTTCGAAAAACCGGACGAAAAACGGTTAAAATCGACGGCGGAAAGAAGATAGAAATATAAGACGGTCGAGAAATGAGAATTTCATTCGCTTTTGATTACTTCCGTTTAATCGTCGGAATTCTTTCCTGCAAGAAAAATAATTATAGCTTTCGAAAATCTACGTACCTATAATAGAACTGTACATATATATAATAGAAATGTACATATATATATATATATATATATATTAATTAATCAGTTAAATAAGAATAAATTTCACTTCATTTGGATAAATTCCAATTTTTCAGCGACGGCAGGCATTCGCTGTAAATTAAATTGGTGTTTAAAAGTATGATCGTAAATTATGAAAAACGATTGTATTATTTAGCTTAATTGCAGCACTACATTAATTTTAAAAGATTTTTATCACACGTTTAATTTACGATCTCGTAAAGGAAAAGTTTAATATTTGTCGATTTTTTTTTATTCTAATGCGAAAGTTTAACGATAATTATTGTAGTGTAAAACTTTTATATCTTCGTTTAATCAAATCAATATTGCTATTTTTTTTTTCATATTCATATATTTAAACTTTTATACTCGATTTAAATAGGCGAAACGAATGTTGCAAACATTCGATCCGGTCGAAATAACAAAATTATCGGCCATAACATAATAACAGATATGAATAGAGATTTAGTGCGTCCATTTATAACGTAGATACGAATCGATATTGCAATGAACATTGGTTTAAAACGCAATCATAATCCATTAAACCATTGTGGCCGTGTTTTGAATTGTGGTTATTTGGAACGTTGTTTAACTAAAGTTATACGCAAAACAATGCCGCATAAAAAAAGCATTACATTCAACGTCGTTAATAATTTTCATGCTAAATTTATATTATTAAATCGATGCATAATAATAAAAATAATAATTGAATTTCGATTACTATTGAATATAAAATAGACGATTAAAACCATATTCTAAGATGCATACGTGGCCATTTTGAAACAAGATTCTGATTGATTAAATGATAACCAATCAAAATTGTAATCTGAAAGATTATAGGATAATATTTATGTATTTTATTATAATATTCTGATTGGTTATCAGATTATCTTAAATAAATATATTTATATATTATATATAAAAAATATTCTTATATAAAAAAATCTACCATAATATAATTCTTTGTCGAGTTAAAAATATTCAGCATAGTTAATTCGACTTTATTTTCATAAATCATTTGTAAATCAAATACTTTTACCGAATGCAAAATTAAAGAGATCTCAAATTCATGAGATTTTTTTTTCATTCTCGACAAAAATATATATATATTCAAAAGAGCTTCAACCAGTAATGATCGTTAAGATATTTCCACGTTCTTATTTTCGTTTTTTTTTTCTTCAGGTCGAAAAATTACGAATAATACTTTAGATACGATCGTAAATTATTCGCTTTATTCCAATATACGTTTTATATAATATAAAAGGAGAGAAATATTTATGAGAAAGGCTTTACTAAGATAACTAGCGATCGCTTTTCTTTGATTTAAATATTTTATTAAAAAAAAAAATGAAATCATCAACATATATTAAGAATATTTATTTATAAGACGTTAAAAAATATTAAAGTATTGAATTTGAGTATATATATATATATATATATATATATATATATATATTTAAATATATATTTTTATCGGAAAAAAATAAAAATATTCAGTTTCGTAGTAACAATCGTAAAATGCTAGACGTATAATATAACATTATAGCAGAAATGTTTTCAAATATGTTATTTATGAACGCATCCCCTCATACGGAATATGAAGGTTTACATCATACGCACCCCCTGCCAAGGGTTGAACAGAATGAAGGTAGAGGGGGGACGGGACGAGGTATGAGGAGAAAAGCGAGCAATTTCCAACGGACGCATCCTATTTCTCGTTTGCCACACGAAACACCTGAGCTTTAGTCCTTTAACCGTAGCTAAATGAAATACGAATATCGCTTTGAATAATTCAAGGAATTCTAAAATTAATAATAAGCACCCACCGAAATCGACGATCGATATTTTCGACTAGGTTCAGTGACGTTTACGGTACGCATCTAATGTCACTTTGAAACGTTTACATTTTAATTCAATATTATATTAATTTTTTCTTCTAAATATTCTATATATATATATTTGCATACTCTTGGTAAATATTTTATAATATTGATTTGAAGCATATTAAGATTAAAAATCATATAAACGAACAAGAAATTTGATTTTTAGTATGAAAAATCTATATAAATATGATAAAAATCTCATAGACATCATTTATGTCAATAAATTTATCAAAATTCATTATAAACTTTGTAAATATAAAAATATATACTATATATATATATATATATATATATATATATATATATATATATCAAACAAATAAATATTAAATTTTCCTAAAAAAATTTTTTTTTTTATAGAAAAATATAAATATATATATTTTGTGAATTTCTATATAATTTTCAAGACGAACATTCGTAGAAGTTAACACGTGTTTATTTCGCATCGTCAAACTTTTATTATAACATCCTTTAAATATATAACTTTTATCCGATTGTGATACGAATTTTTAACGACTTCACGTATAATATAATCGTAATATTTTCATACATAACTTTTGATAAACCATTTCTTAAAAATAACTCAAAACTATTTATATTTAAATCTCTTCGTGGTAGTAATAATTTTGAATTATTAATAAAAAAATAAAAATAGATCCTATAAAATAATATATAAATATATAATTTCGGTAAGAATAAAAATATAACAATTTTGTATGTTTTCATGTTCACAATATATTACCGAAATATATAATATAATATAACATATATGAAAGTTTGTCAAATGAGGCGTAAAAAGAAACGTATATTTGTTTATTCATGTGAACTGTAAAATATTTTAGTATATTTAAATATATATATATATATATATATATATATATATATATATATATATATATATATATATATATATATATATATAAATCATATCTATTTATATTTTAAAATAAAATTTTTTTTTTTCATATTAATTTAAAACTTATATCAGGTAAAATTATAAATATGAAAGGGAGCAATTTCGAAATGAAAATAAGGCCGTCGAAAGAGAAAGGGAAAATGGAAAATCTCCACCGGGGAAAATGTCGTGTGTTACGTCACCGTGAAAATTTGCACTTAAACAAGTTTCGGTTCAATTAGTGCCGACGGTTTGTGTCCTTTTTACCCCTTTGCCATGCAAATTTTTGCATTCGCTGAAAAGAGGCTCTGGAAAATGCTCTCCGAAGTTTTCCCAATATAAAAAACGCAAAGATAAAAATATATAATATTCTAGGTATATTTATAAACAAAAAACACTAATATATATATATATATATATATATATATATATATATATATATATATATAAATATATATATATATATATATATATATATATATATATATATATATTAGAAGAAAACAAGAAAATTTCAACCCTTATTAACCTGTATCTCGACTCTACTGCATAATAATATAAAAAAATATTGAATAAAAATTAAAAGTATTTTTAAATAAATCTATTGATATACTAATTTTAGATATATTTTTGGAAAATTTGAGAGCTTTAAAACGAAGAATGATATTGAAGACGAACTTCAAAAGCTAAATGAATTGTGTTCGAAGACGAATGAAGGTGCCGGATTTCGTTTTGAAATTAAGGCTGTGTATCGAATAATAATGAGATGTAGAAAAGTCACGAACGATGGAAATTTTCAGTTTTCTCATAATATTCTTTACATATATATATATATATATATATATATATATATATATATATATATATATATATATATATATAAAGATAATTCGTTTTTAGATAACCTTTGAAATAGCTTCTCACATAACAATATATTAGTTTTTTCATGATGAAATCACAAATATATATATATATATATATATATATATATACATACAAAAAATAAATTTTATATCATCATATATCACAATTTCATTAAAAATAGACTTTCAACAAAATATATATTTTAATGTTGCTAAAAAAACGTAAAGCTTTTTATATATTTTTTTTTATTTTATTCACATCGTTCGTTAAGCAGATATTGAATTATTTTTTTTATATTATATATTTCGACATTAAAATATCTACATGTATATTTTTCATGTTTTGTTTCAAATACAAGTATTTTATTTAATAATTATCATTTTTATTATTATTGAAAAAAGCTTTATTTATAAAACCTTTTCGAAAAACAATACAAATGTTTGAAAAGATGTAAATATATATATATATATATATATATATATATATATATATATATATATATATATATATATATATATATATATATATAATTCAGTAAGGGAGAAAATAATTAAAAAAAATAGTAATAATATTAATAATTATAATTCTATAGAACATTTGAATAATATTTTATATTTCAAAAAAAAATATATGTGGGAAATACGAGAAAGTCATATTAATATATATATATATATATATATATATATATATATATATATATATATATATATATATATATATATTATATATATATATATATATATATATATATATATATATATATTTATATATATATATATATATATTTATATATATATATATATATATATATTTATATATATATATATATATATATATATATATATATATATATATATATAATAAAAATTATTATATAATTTTAAAAATAAATAAACAAAACACGTCGCAATTCTCTATTTTGCAGTTACATTAAAGCACTTTATCCGTGCACAGTGAACACGGCACGCAGTTGTGCAATTTCTCACCGTCAGATAAGTATTTATTTTTTTACACCCGCTCTTTTTTTTCATCCCCTTGCCGTGAAAAAGTGCAATATATATATATATATATATATATTTGCCAAAAAACTTCCCAATGGAGCAACGAATGCATTTCAAAAATAATACTATATATATATAAAAAATAATAATAAATGACAAGTAACGAAACAAAGTTCGACACAGCATCGCAAACGAGCGAAAAACTACATGGATGTTTTTTCCTCTCATTTTCATTTTTTTTTTTTTTTTTGGTAAGCTTTAAAAGCCTTTTTTGCTTGAAAACACCTGCAAAAGCTCGCGTGCCATCAATCAAACGCCACGTACTCATAAATAATACGCAAAACGTTTCGCGTATTAAACGCCTCATATTATATATTAGAGGATTAATATCGCATATTATGACTTATTTGTATGTATAATGTGACATGATAAACATTTTAGATCAGTTTTACGACTGAAATGACTTTGAAAATAATTTTATATTGAAGATTAAATCGTTCGTCGTCGATGAATCAAAATGCGCTTTGATTTATATTAATAATTTTATGAATCAATCTATTAATATAAATTATACAAATTTTTCAGTACTAAATTACTTAGAAATATTTTTTTGTTAAACTGATTGAATAATTTCAATTTCTAAATATTATTTTTTCATCAATCGAAACTATTTAAAATGTAATTAAATTATCTGATTTTTTTTAATATTAAATTTACATAATCGAGTACGAAAAATATCTCTAAAGAGCATCTATAGATTGTTAAAATTATTTTCATATATAATTCTTTTACTAAATAACAAAAATAATTCAGTATCCAATACTAATTTTATGAATTTAATAAATAAAGATAAATCTCAATTTTTCTATTTCACGAAAAAAAATATTTTATTTAAAATAGAGTAATATCAAATTTTTCATAAAAAAATAACATCTGAAAATTTAGCTTTCAGTTATCAAATTCCTAATAATTAAACAACAATAAAATAATTTACTATAAAAGATGAAAGAGAAATTAATATACAAAAGCATTCTTATGATATTAATTTATTTATTTACAAATTTTGTGTAATTTATAATTCTATTTAATATAATTATCAACTAAAAATATGTCATAATTGAGTGTAAATTTATATAAAAATATTTATTATTTTTTTAAATAAATACAACGCCAATTTTAATAAATATAAAAAAAATATTATATTATTAAGAAAACAACTCATCCTAAAAAAAAATTGACGATTTATAATCGCGTTAAATATTTTTTGACGCGATCATTTTTTTTTATTATTTATTTTTTGCCGATGAAAAAGTCATAAAACGAAATTGTGCGATAATTTAATCCGCGCATAAAAATAGAAATTTAATTAATTTAAAAAAAATATATATCCAACACTAAATTTATAAAATCGCCCGACTTTACGTCGTAAACAAATTTTGATTAGATGGGTCGGGGGGGTCTAGGGGAAAGCAGACGGGGGGGGTAAAAATTGTTTTAATTATTCGCACGCAATCCGCGGCCATATCAAAGCGAAAGTGGCGATTCCCAATTGGAACGAGCAATTTTTTTTTTTTTGTAATTGAAAACTTTTTAAATTATCCTCTTTTTTCGTACAAATCCACCAACCCTTTCGTACGATTCCCACCAACCCTTTCGAATTTTTTTTTTTTTTTTTTGGCATACCGGATTATTCCATATTTCATGGTTAATCAACGTTCATACGGACGCGTGTACGATTTTTTTTTCATGTCTGCTTAATGAAGTGAACCCTCTGGCTTTATTCACATATATAGTATATTTTATATATAATATATAAATAAAATATTTTTAAGCGAAATATTTAAATATATTTTTTACATCATTAAATTCATTCAATTTTTTTTGAAGTACGTTAGATATTTTCAAATTGAAACAAATCGAATATCAGAATATTATTTCATTTTCCATTACAAAAACTATATTAATTCTATATATAAGTTTAATATATTATGTTTAAATTATGCCATTTCATCAAACTAGATACCCGGCAATGACTATTTATCTTAATTTCTGTATATATGAAGTGTAAAATTTAAATATAAATAAATTTTTCTTATCTTAAATTAGTCCGCAAAAATCACATATCGGATTACATTTTTGGCATTGAAACTTTGATTCTTGACAATTTTACTAGAAGGATTAACAAGATTGTAATTTTTAATCCTTATAAAAATGAAACGTAGATCAGTATACTTTAATGTACTGTTTTTTAAGAAAATTTTTAAAATGGTAGAAAAGTGTTTTTTTTTTTTGAGTTTAAAAATTTGTTCTATATAAATTCATATATATTATATAAAACTAGTAAACAGTAGAATTATGTAAAATGTTAATGTAATAAAATTTTAAACATTAATTTGTATGTATAATAATTTTATATTAGAAATAAAATATATATAATAATTATGTTAGTATGAAATGGTACATACTAAATTTTATTAAAATCATATTCGATGAGTAAACTATTATCAAAATATCGATAATTCACAAATCAAATCTAAGAAAGTCGTATATAGAAATATATAATGAAAAAAATATCGATCATTATATTGTATATAACAAACTTTGACGAAGATGTGGCATTTTAATAACGTCCAAAAAGACGAAGGTAATCTCTGAACGAATTAAACACCGCGCACCGGACAAGAAGTGTTACGACGTTAATTGCCAGGAAAGTTTTCGAAGCGTGCACGCTTTCGTTTTCCCGTGGAAAACTGTCCCGGAAAATTCGCTTCGCACCGTTAAATAAGTAACGAGCGGAGAACCTTATCGGTTCGGATGCGTGAGGTTTCCAAAAACCTCTCCGACAACACGAAACAAGGGTCTAAACTTCAAAGTTGCAACTTAACAAACACCGCAAAGCTCAAACCTACCCCAACCCCCGCCCGATTCATCCCCCTTCAGATTTCAGGTTGTAAAAGTGCGCACTGTTTATGTATAACAGAGAAAATAGGGATGATGGAGTGGGGCGGGGGATTGTGTGCAAAACTTGTACACCCTCGGACAATTAATTAATTAACGTTTAATGGACGACCCGTAGTCGTGTCGTAATTAATTCGAATCGAAAGACTTTTATATGTGATTTGATTTCGTATATATTTACGTTTTTCAGATCTGAAAAAGAATCGATATATTTTGACGTTTCAAAAAATAAATATTTATTTCGCTTAATCTACATTTGAACTGAAGTTTCGGCCCACGAAATATCTTTCAAAATATTTAATTTATATATTGAATAAAATATTATTTTACAAAAAATAACAAATATTTAAAATTCAATAACATTCATCGGTTATATATAGAATTGATATATTTATATAAAATATAAAATATATTTATTAATATCTTGAAATTTTCCTATTGGATATTCAACAACCAATCAGAATTATATTAATGCAATTCTGACAAAAACATGTGTGACCACAAATCTTGATTGGATATGAGACACAGTTAATCAAAATTCATATTTTATTTTCATATAAAATACATATTATACCAAGTTTTTAAAATTTTATAACGAAATATATAATAATTCATTTCCTTTTTTAACAATTTAAATTCTTATTAAATATATAAAAATAAAGTTAATTAATTCACAAATAATATATATTGAATCAATTTATATATTTTAACAAAATTAAATATATATTTTTATAATATATAACTAATATTCAATTTAAACATTACATAATATATAATATATTAAATTAGTTATATAAGTAACAAAAAACAATTTATCATATGTCGATAAATTTATTCAATAAAACAAAGAATCAAGAATAGTTAGAATAAAAAAAATATATATATATATATAAAATATTTAAGTAAATATCTGAAAGTTTTACTCTGTTATTACAAAAGTTTTCCAATTTTAACATTACTCATAAAATGACTCGTGTTCATAAAATAAACTTTTATTGACTCTTGTAATTTTTTTTTCGAATATAATATTATATAACTTTCAATATTGATAATGATAGATTTAAAATTATTATATTTTATATGCTATATATTTCTATATATTTTAATTTGTGATATTATGCAATCATTTTTCAACGAAAAACATTTTACGAGAGGCTTTCGAGTATAACTAACACAAAAATCTCGGTAGAAATTCAGGTAAAAATTCTATAAAAACGAAAATCGCAGCTAAAACCATAAAATCTCTTTCGAATCTTTTATATTTATTCACCTGTTGGTCGTGTTGAAGATTTAAAATATGATTTATATTTTTCATAACACTTTTTAAATATAATAACATAATTTATATATATGCAAAAACTTAATTGATCGTACATATAATAACAGGTTCAAATCTTTACTTTTAAAATATTAATATATAGAATGCATTATAAACACTAACCGAAACTATTACAAAACATCCAATATATTACGACTTAAGTATACGATAAATTAATTTTCTCATAATAAACCCCCCCCCTTCTCTCATACACCGTGTAATAAAACTATTAAAAATGCAATTAAGTTCGCTACACACGAAAGCGAAGCGCAACAAAATTTATTAGCATACTCGATATAGCGTTAAAATCAATTAATTACGTCGATGGTTCGACGATAAATTAAAGAAAAATATATATAAGAGCGCAATAAACGATACAAGTGTGTCGAATTTGATAATATCAAAAAAATAATAAAATAAAATAAAATCGCGTTCCACTAATAACCGGTGACTTTGAAAGGGGGATGAAGAATAAAAAAAAATCGAACCATATCGAACGTCAAACGACGACATTTTGCGCGTTTTCCATTCGAACGTTAAATCGAACGAAAAGGGTTGGAAAAAAAACGGCTATAGCGGAAAAGAGCTTATTCAGCGACAGCCTATATATATATATATATATATAATATAAATTCCGCTTTTCAATATATATTTATATATATATATATATATATATATATATATATATATATATATATTTTTTTTTTTTCTTTTTATTTTTACAGACATTAATCAATGCTGGTTGCATACGACCGGACCTAGTATCCATAAGGGGGTTGTAAACGATAGAAGATTTTGAGGCTATATATATATATATATATATATATAAATATCGATCAATATACAAGTGTATAAATGCATATTTAACGTACCACCCTCTATATAATCGTCAACCGCATTTTCTACCCCATTTATACAAATTTACCACCTTTTCAGCCCATTGGCACTTTTAATGCGTCGTTAATGTTGCCATACATCATCAACCTTCGATGCGTGTATCAGAACGAGATTAGTGAAATGCGGAAAATATTACTGTGACCCACATACATAATAGAGCAATTCATTTCTGTTTTTACTCTATGTTTTTTTTTTGTCGCGGTATAATTTATTTACTATTGAACGTCCGCGTTGTTAACTCTGCGGTTAAATTCATTCGACTGTATGCTAACTGTGAATGTCGCGAATTTTCGAATTCAACGTAAAATTTGTATATATAAATATATATATATATATGTATATAAATCTAAAAAAATATATTGGACGTAAAAAAAACTGTCGGATGATGATTTATTTATTTTATCTATTTTTTTATATAATTAAAACGATCGAATTGTTTTAGAAAGAGTGTAGTGACTTGATTGTATTATTAAATAATTATTAGAGTGGTTGTCTATGTTTTTATCATTAATTTCAAGTCCTAAAAATTTAAATATACTTGAGTAATTTTACAAAACAAACATAATATCAAATTATAATATAAATAATTCCGATAAGAATTATAAAATAAACATACCAAATTTTAGAAGAAATTAAAAATAAATATTGAGTTAGGATAAATTCAATTTTATTAAAAAATTGACAAATCTAATTAATTAATTATAATTATTCACTATATATATATATATATATATATATATATATATATATATATTCCCTTTTATAATATAAATATATAATATAATTAATCGATTATTCACAATTTTAATATTGTATAAATAAATTTCATTCAATAACATCGGCATTATTACATATCTGAAATATCTCGTGGAAAATCTGAAAATTATTCAACCGAAGCAGTGAGCGAGCGGACGAAGTTGCCACTTGTTTTCCTCATAATGGCACTCATTTAATTAAACTTGCGCACCAATGCTTGAGAATCACTGGCTCGTAAGAATCGCAGAAGCTCACGATCAATATTATGCGACCGCTAGACACCTGTGCGAAAGTTTCCGACGTTGTTTACAATGCTTTAATATATATATATATATATATATATATATATATATATATATATATATATTAATACGTATATAAGTGACTTGTATTTATATTAAAAAATATATATTTTAATTCATTTTAAATTTAAGTTAATATATATTTTATCAATCGATAAAATCAATAGAGACAATATAAAATTATCTTATTTTTTTAAGAGTTATATAAAAATTATAAAATTGTAACACTATTAATGAATTTTACATATCTTGAATAATGCATTGGATTCACTTATATATAACAAACAAAAATATAAAATGTATACAAAATTTTGATTTCATTTAAAAAAAAAACTTTAAATGTACTAATAAAACAAGACAAGAGTTGAAAAAAAAAGGAAAAACATGTTGCAGAAAAGGAAAAACCTCGTTATAACAACTCATTGGACGTTTTATTTTCAGTTTTTTGTATATATATATATATATATATATATATATATATCAACTTCACGCTTAACTTTATTTCAACGCCTCCCCTAGCGGGCGTTCGTTTTTAAAGGAAAAACAGGAAAAGTTACGCGACGTGGGCGGCGTGGAAAACGCAATAAGTGCGAAGAATGGAAATAAAAAGTGGAAGGCTTTTAGGCGAAAATTTAATGAAAATTTATGGTAGTGAATTTCGTTAGTGAAGATCGACCGAAACGGGCGGTTATTAATCTTGCGCGTTCCGGAACCCCGAGAACTTACAGTAATTTAAAAACGTATACGACCCACGGGGATATCGCGAATCCGCCATATGAGCACTTCTCAAACGTTCAACTTGCTAAATGTGATTTATATGGACTCGTAATAATAAACTAATTTGTCCGTTCTTATATACCATATATATATAATTGAAAAAAAAATTGCAATGTATATTTCATGCAAACAAAAACTATACTAATGTATTATATAATATATGGAAATTTAAAAAAATAATAATTTTGAATATCGCTGTATTACTGAAAAAAATATCATGAAATAATATTGTCAAAATTTGACATAAAAATTAAGTTTACAGGTGAATAAAAAAAATGCGTTAACACCGCATAAACTATAATACTAAATTAAAAATGTAAAATAATTTAAAAATCAGTATACGGATTATTTATATATATATATATATATATATATATATATATATATATATATATATATATATATATAAATTAATATAGAATATATTATAAATATAGTAGATTACAGTCAATATTTAAAAAGATGATATTGAACATTATATATAAGCTAAAAAAAATTTGTGTGAGAATTTTTTATACAATTGATTGAAATATTATAAAAATTAATATCTGTCGTATTATGTACAAGAAATTAAAATAATTAAAAAAATCATATTAAAGTAATATATTTATAATGAAAAAAAAAGAATACAATATCCAAGTAATAGAAAATTCCATTAATATCGGCATTAGGGTGTTTCGAATATAATTATATAATGTATCATTAATAATTTACCCTATTTTCATGCACATATCTTCAGTTAGTTTATCCTTATTGCACCTTAATCTGAAATATGCATGTGAAATTTGTAGGAAATGTCTCCCAGACGACCAATAATTTTTAATAAATGAGATTATAAGACATTTCCGATTCAGAAAACGGTGAATATAAAATACGATCGTTATATATTTTCTATATGTATCTATTGTATCATTTTACAAATATTCTCATATAAGTATCGAAATCAAATCAAATGTATCGTCTAGTTTACTTCCGATTGAATGAAATGACACAAATGCATTTTTGTTATATAAAAAATAAATTGAAAATGACATTATTTATTATATCGTATATGCAGTATTGTATCATTTATTAATATAAAATTATTTTTCAATTTTTATTTTATTTTTCATCCGGAATTATCTATATTTTAATTTAATTCAATATATTGAAATTTTCACGAATAAAAATATAATTTTGAAATTGTCATTTTTTGAATTCTATATACAGCGAGAAAGTAATTGGACCATATATGGTTGAATATTTCAGTCCACGCTATATCGTATCCCGAAAACTCGTCATGGTCGACCCAGATTCGCCGAAAAGTTAATATAATAATAATAATAATAATAATGCGACCTGTTTACATAATTTTATCGTACGACAAATTAGTACATCGAATAAATTCTTATGGCTGAGAAGAGAAGAGAAAAAAATCATAAAGTCACGCCGCAAATATTAAAATCCCGGTAAAATTTCAACATGACACGCGGTTCAAAACCGCGATTAAAAACGAACGAAAATAAACGAGGTGTGACTCGATAAAAACGAGACTAATGAAAAAAATATATAAGAATTATAAAATTATATATTAAAAAAAATAATGCTGCATCCTTCATATTTACCACATTTACTCCGTCTAATATTTAGATATACATGGAATAAAATTAGCATTCAACATAAATATTAAGTCATACTATATAATTTTTATAGAACTGTTATAAATACAAAACATCTTTAATGAAATAATATCTAAAGATTTAATATTGTAATTTTAAATATTAAAAAAATATTATATGTATGAAAAAATTCAGAGAAGTCTCGTTATTTTTTTGCATTACACCTGACATAAATATTATAATAAAATACATTATACGTATAAAAAAAAAATGGAAAACTCAAAGCTGTCCGATTTCGCTAAGCGCAATTGTTTACAGCAACGAAAAACTTTTTGATAATTTATGACAGCGAGAAAAGTAGCGTGGAACGAGTAACGCTACGGGGGGGAGGGAGTGAATTTTCCGTGCGGGTGGGGGGGATAGGTCGGAAAAACGTTTCAGATGGACGACCCCGACCGGAAAACTAAGTAAAAACAAACAATGCGTTGCGCAAATTATGGTAATTTCCACGTCGAATAAGGTTTTTGCGGTCGTCACGTGTCATATTATATAACCGAAAAGGCGTCCACGCTCGTATAAATAACCGTGTAATGCCCGTGATGGCACAGTGGTTGACACGAATCTTTCCCCCCGCCCCCCTAATTATTTAATGATTTAAAAATGTTTGTGAAATCATATATTTTAAAAGTGTGACGTATATTTATAATTATCAAATGTCGATTTATTTTTTTATAACATATACAAATGTGTGTGTGTGTATATGTACATATCATTTTTTATATATTTAGTAATTTATTACAGAGATATTCAATTATTTTTTTTATGGACCGCACAAACAAATCAGCATGAGCTATATATATAAACTTTATATATCTTCGAATTTTTTACTTTTTTATAATAATAATTCTTCATATATTTTTTAAAATAATAATTAAATATATATATATATATATATATATATATATATATATATATATATATATATATATATATATATATATATATACATATATATAAATAATACTGTAATAATTTTTATTTCTAAAATATCAAGTATACCATATTCGTATTGCGACTCATAAAATATTATATATATATATGTAATTTTATTATAAAAAAAAAAATAGACCGCAACTTGAACATCACTGATATAATAATAACTCGACTTTCTAATATAATAAATTAAATTTATAAACTAGACACACATTAAGCGTTACATTTGACAAATTAAATTTAAAGGAAACTCGAGAACAAAAGCGTTCATATAATAAAAATAATGAATAACTGAAAAATTACATATAATATTCTGATAACAAAAAAAATAGTAATCATCTAAATGAAAATGATATATATATATAAATATATATATATATATATATATATATATTATGTGTGTGCGTATGTTCATCGTAACGCTAAAAAGTTTCATATATATTATATTTACAATAAACGGACCGACAAACAAGTTGCCAAATCCGTTTCTCTGCATTATTTTCCGATTTTTATTTTTATTTTAATCCGTTCGCCTTTTATTATTTTCTCCATTTTTTTTTACAGCAAAGAGCTTCGTGCTGAAAAATTTTCCGGCTGTCTCTTTTTTTTTTGCTTTGTTTCGTTTTTTGTTTGTTTGTTTGTTTGTTTCGTTTCGTTTCGTTTCGAGACGATCGATGAGTGAAAATTATTACATTTTTTTTCTCGTTATATGAGAGAAATCGACGCGATTCCGCGAATTGTTATTATTATTTGGCAACCGTCGAAATGGAATTGCGATATATATGTAAATATACGATTATTATTTATTTATTTATTCATAAACAATAAAATATAATGTACAATGCTTATTTATATTCAAAATAAATTGATTTTAATAATTGATATATCGAATAATCAATTATGTATTGCAGTTATCATTGGTTAAAAGTAATAGTTAGAAATTAATATATGAATTATATATGAACTTTTTCAGTCGAATGTTGAATATATGAATCGATCAGTCTTTTAAAATATTGATAAAATATTTTAAAAAATCTATAGAAATATTAATGTATCGCCTGTAATATTGAACATCACTTGTGAATATTGAGCAATTTTTTAAATATATTTAATCCATATTATTTCACAAGTTAATCTATTTTAAACGAACCTTTTTTTGAGTTCAAGAGGTTATTTTTTTTATTAAACCAACAATTTCAATAAAATATAATGTATAATTATACTGTCAAAATATTTCATACTTCTTTTTACATTGAACATTATTTTTTTTATAAAACACAATAAATGTTCAGATATTTTAAAAATTGACATACAATTTATATATTAATTTTATTAAAATATTCAACGAATTTTTACTCCAAAAATACCTTGATTTATTTTTAAAAATAAAATTGTATATTAATAAACATTAAATAATCGGTGAATTAATTAATTCCGCCGCTATATTCGTATACAAAGGATCCAAAATAATTCTTGATCTATTTTTACTTACATATTACAAAAAAATAACCATATACAATAATGTAATAAAAATTAATATTTTCATCAATAATTGGATTCATATATTATTTATGGTTGACGATATAAAATACAACGATAAAACGAATATATATATATATATATATATATATATATATATATGTGAAGAAAAAAAAACGATAATATATCATGAGGCGTTTTATCCGATTTTATGTAACGAACGAAAATGAGAAAAACGTGTGTATCTCGTTGTCTATTGTGTTCCGAGTTCCAATTCTAGAACCGTATGAAATATATACATACATATATTTATATATAACCATTTCTATGTTTTCATACGTAGTGATAGACGATAATGTAAATGAATGCTCGTAAAATGTACATTTTCTGACAGTATTACTGACAAGAAAAGCGCGATATGCAAAATATGAAGAACACTATGTTTCCGCTTAACGAGCATTCCATTATATTATGTGAAAAAAAATATACATATATATATATATATATATATATATATATATATATATATATATATAGTCGTAATACATTTTTTTTTAAAAACTAAATAAAATATATTTATTCAAATTTTAATAATTCTATTCATAAAATAATATAAATTTGACTATATATTTGTATTTTGATGTAAATTTCGCTATGATTTTTCTATTTATAATATTATTTATATACATCAATGATAGATAAAAAAATTTAATTGTAATTCTAAAAATACGAATTCAATACTAATTAATTCAAAACATGTGCAGCGTGAGTATTTAAAGTATTACACTTCAAATATCTCGAAATGTTAACCCTTAATTTGACAGATACGAGTTAACTCGGGTTTTCTCATTTATTTACAGCTTTAAATTTTTAATTTTTATTAATAAATATACATTGGATATTTTTTATAGTCAATATTGTGAATATTTGATAGCTGAAAAAAAACATTTGTTTAAAAGTTTTCATCTATTCATCTGAATAAACGATAATTATACCATAAATGACAGTATAAGACATACCATTAACTGGACTATCGTATTTAATTAACGTGACAATAAATTATTGATTATATCTAAGAATATATAATCTATATTTAAGTAATGCACTAAGTCTCTAATTTTATAATAAAATAGACCTATTTGAATTTCAGGAAAACTATATAATTCGTGATTAATTTATAATTTAAAATTGGAATTTATCATTATTAATTATATCAAAAATGAATAAATATTAATAGAGTCATAAATAATAATGAGTCGAGGCATTTTTGTGACCTTCAAAATCTTCAATACAATCATAAGACGAACACCAAAATCGAAAATACCAAATCGAAAAATTCAGTTAAACCGGAACTGAATTTTTCCACGGCGCGCATCTACATCCGGCCACCGTTGACGTTCCACGGCAATTTTCGCCGATATTAAAAAACCGTACATCGTTCTCGTCGCGCGTGAAAAATATTTTTCAGCACGCTACGTAAAATATCATGAAAACAAAAAAAGACGAAAACAATCTCGCACGCGAATCACGTAACCATTGTTGTTTATCTCGTGCTTCGGTCGTGCACATATGATTTCGCACGTCCCATTCGTAACGTTAGCTTTTCTTTAACCCTTTCCATATATATATATATATATATATATATATATATATATATATATATATATATTTAAGTAATACACATTCACACTATATATGATATATATACGTATAAAATTTTCAGATAGTTTAATATATAATATATAAAATATTTCGTCGTAGACACGTCGTCCATTTTGCCGTCTCATCGCTTTCAATAATATCAGTCACCTTTGTCAATTTTCTCTCGAGTCAATCCATTTTTTTTTATTTATTTATTTTTTCTATCTTGAAATGCCAATCATGCATCGTATCGATGTTTCTACACATTTATTATTTTTATTTTCGACCGCATTTTCTTTCACTTTATTTCGCTATATTATATTACGTTGAATATTGTACGTTTTTCGTCGGTGGAAATTTTGTTGAAACGAATGGCGATGAAATACGTATATTTCTGTTCGGGAATAGAAAATGAAAAAAAAATCGATTGCGCTTCAATAAGCTTTGGTTTCTATTTCAAATTAAAAAAAAAGTATATATATTTTTTATAGTATCAAATTTTTAACCCTATATCCGACCTTTATTATTTTTATTCAATCAAAAAATCTATATTAATAGTCTTGATTATTATTTTTTTATAAAACCAATTCTATGAATTTTAATATTGAAAAGATTCTATTAAAATATTCATATAAATAATAATATAAAGTATTGTATTCTTAGAATTTTGAAACGTTTATTTATTCCTTTATTTGATAAAATATTCAATTCTACATAAAAAAATATACATTTTATATCAAACTAAAATGAAGAAAAAAAGGACAACTCTATTATATATATAATATCAAATAAAAAATTAAAAGTCTTCTAAAATAAATAAATAAATAATCATATATATTATTAGATAATATTCGTAGACGATATACTTATATGATTAATTTTATATCAAAAAAGGGTATAAAGCGTTAACGAAATTTATAAATTTATTTTGATAATAAAATTTTACATACATATTAGGTTTAATAAACAAATTATATTTGAGAAACACCGTCGTTTGTTTATATGAGTCGATTTCATTTTAAGGAAAACAAAACTCATAGACGACACGATAAAACAATAATATATATATATATATATATATATATATATATATATGCGTATTGAAACACAGCCATAAATATTTAATGCGGTCTGATGAGAGATTTTCCTCGACGTCGGGAAAACCGTAGTCGAAAACTAAAATCGGCTACCATTTTCCGGGAAAACGCTCGTCGGCAACGAAAACGGATCACGAATTAGTCTTTCGCTTTTAATGAAGTGTTTACGTTTCCGAACCCTAAATTTATATACATATATATATATATATATATATATATATATATATATATATATATATGTATGTGTGTGTGTATGTATATGTACACATTTGTGGATAAGTCTATTCTTGATTTACGCTGTTTGAACTGTGAAAATATGCCGCATAAATAGTGAATTTATTCATTCCATATATTATAGTAAATTTATAACGTGGGTAAAATTACATGTTTTAAAAAAATATATGTATTTTTTTTTCTCATTGATATATTGTATAATTAATTTGTTGTAATGAGTTTGAAAATAAATATTATATCGCATAATTTATAAATACAAGTTGATATTAATATAGACATAATTTATGAAAAGGAAAATCCGGTATTTAGAACAAACTTTATGACTCGATATATATATATAAAAGTACTTAAACGAACAAAGCCGGAAAAACTATGAAACCGGAATCGTTTTCTTTTCATTCGTAATTCTGACTACGCTATATATATATATATATATATATATATATTATGTGTAAAAAAAATGTATAAAAATAATTTTAAAACACACGTAGCATCCAAAAACAGTGAATTATATAGCGGAAGTTTCCCGTTTGGGATTCTGAATTCATGTTTGAAAATGAGAAACATCGATATGCATTATACGAATTCGATTTTTCCTTTTGTAACGCTCTCTATATGTGCACGCGCAGACATTACATTATATATGGAAAAATGTTAAAAATATTTTTATATAAAAAGGAAAAACTTTTTCGATTTATTTCAGAATCGAGAAAAAATTCCTATCTTTCTCTCTCTTTTACTTTTTCACTTTTTTTCCTCTATATTTTTACACTTATATATATATATATATATATATATATATATATATATATATGCGTTCACATAAAAAGGAAAAGAGACTTGAAAAATATTTTCGCTCGACGGCAAGATGCAGGAAAAACCGAGACAGTGAAGAATTTTCTTTTTTTTCCATCTCTTTTTTTCCCGCTCCCTTCGCAATTTGTACACGTAAAACGACGAAAATTATACAGATTCCTGTGCGTTTTTTTTGTCCTATTTATTCGAGCGATAATTTATTAAAAATGTTTTTTGTTTTCGTCATCCGCGTTGCGTTTTTCCGCGATACGAACGATCGACAGAATTCGGAAGGAGCGGGATTTTTCCGAGAATTTTCGCGCTACGCACGCGAAAATGCGACCGCAAATAAAATTAATCGAATATTTGGGTAAATAATATTTTATTACCTGAAAAATATTTCAAAATATAAATAATATAATATATAAATTTAATTTGTTGTATGTATATATAGATTTAAATCAATCACTTTGATATTTTCATTGTAAAATTATATATTAAATTATCATAAAATTTAATATAATTAAACTACAAATAATTCACAATATAATATAATATATGTGTTATCTATTGTATAGAAATAATATTATATAAGACAATATAATATTATTTATATTGTTTAGTATGAATCGTTATTAATAGTTACTATTTAAATTACAATTTTATTTAATATTAATATTTTCGTGATCTGATTAATTCTTTTAATGGTTAAATCATTAGTCAAAATGAAAAAAAAAGTATTTATATATTATAAATCTTTATATTCAGAACTCAGTATAAATCAATTTAGACTACTATTACATAAACTAAATAAGTTAAAATATTTATATGAATTTTATGCTTCAAATTTATACATTTTTAATTTTAATTACAGTATTCAATATATCTCTTAAAATGTAAATAGGGATATTAATTAGAAAATCAAATAAATTAAAAATCACTACATATTCATTCGTTCATTAAATAGTAACTAACTTATTTAAAAAATTTTGTAAAATTCAAATCAACTCACTTAACTTACTTATAAAAAAAAAAATAATAAAGTATAACACGATTCTCCATTAAAAACGTTGTTAAATTGCAACGATGCATAGATAAAGTTCCGAAAAAAAAAACGAAATGAAAAATGAAAAACCACACGACCGAAATAAAATATGATACGTACGGTGAAAATTAATTTTCCCAGCAAAATTTTCGCAGCAATTTTACCCTCCGCCCCTCTCGTTTCGACCACCCGTTTTCTGCGCGTTTAAATTTTCAACAGTTCGCCTACCGATATATTTTATTTATTTATTTATATATTTTGTTATTGTTATTATTATTGTTGATCACGTTTGTTGAAAATTCGTTAGCAACGTAATATATAGTGTGTGTTATATTCGAATTAATTATAACTATGCAGAATTAAATGCGAATAATGCATTTAACGGGCCGATTAATGAATATTTTCACGTGTAAAATGCGAAATGAATTAAATTAATATTATAATACGTATTTTTTTAATATAAAAAAATAGAGAATTATCGTATAAATTTGTTAAAATATTGTATAATTTAAATTATATATATAATATATATAATAGTTTAATATATTAAAATTAAATAAAGTTTGAAATATTAGATATAAAAATCGTTTAAAATATGATAAGAACGAAATTTCCTTAAATTCATCTCTTTAAACCGCAATTTATTTTAAATTACTTTTATATTTATAAAAAAAATATTTAATATGAAAATTTTTTGTTCAACAAAATAATTATTTCATTGATATATTAATTTATTTTCTAATGTTTTTAGATATTAAAATAAAATAATATAATTAATATTTAAAAAATATCGACAGACAAAAATAAATAAATAAAAATCACATTAAATTTGTAATTTCGAATATTCAATGAATAATATAATAAAAGAATTGTTCGTTAAATTATATATATAAAAAAAGTTTAAACAATACATTTCGAATTTCGAAAAACGGAAATCGGAGACAGAAAAAAAAACTGACTCACACCCAGCTTTTCGTGTCCCCGAAAACCTTCCTTATATTATTATGGAATAATTAAAAGCTTTGAAAAAGCGAAAGTACCGAAAGGAAAAACTTTCGTTTCCTTTCATGCATCCAAAAGAAGAGATAACGACTCGTAAAAGAAGAGAACGCGAAATTTTCGTCAACTTTTTTGATGATTTATTAAAGTTTTGTTATACAAAAAAAAAAAGACGAAAAGAAAGGGTCGAATGAATCTTTGATATATTTATAAATTAAATAGAACGTAATTATATATATATATATATATATATATATATATATATATATATATATATATATATATATATATATATATATATATATATATATTCGACAAATAAACTTTGTAAAATAGAATAATTCCCCAACGATTTAATTAATAATGATAATAATAATAATAATTCAATTTTAAAACTTTTCATATTGATAATTTAGAACTGAAATAAATCAATATGACACTGATTGCCAAAATATATTATTTTGCGACAGATTTAAATAAATTTATTCATTACTAATATTCCGCCATTTTGTTAAAAATTGCTGAATCTTTTATTATATATAATAATAAAATTGTTATTAATTTAATAATGAATATCTTTTAAAATATATTAGAAAAATGTTCACGTATAATAAATTTTCTATATTTACACACTTATATTATGTAATCCATAATTTATAAGATCGAAATATATTATATATATATATATATATATATATATATATATATATATATATATATATATAAACACGTATAAAAATATGATAAATAAAATGTAATGCATTTAAAATATATTATATATAATAAATACAATACACATTATACATTCTAGGACATACATTCGAATGATAAAATATTCTTTTGTGTCGAATTCAATGCTCGCAACAAGATTGTACCAATGGAAAAGGGATAAAGGGGAGGGGAGTTGCAAAAATGGGGGCGATTTTCTTCGAGGGTAGAAAAGAATGAGGAACAAGGGAGGGGGGGGCTTCGTCGGAAAGATTTTCCAATTTTTATGTGCGTTGTGAAAAAAAAAAGATTCCACTGCGCACACTTTTCCTTGCACGAGGTGCGTAACTCAACGGGTGAGTGCTCCTTCTTTTTATTTTTTTTTTGTTGTTGTTGCTGTTGCTACATAGAAAACGAATACACGTAACACGAAAAAATACTATGTCGCTATGAAGAAAAAAAATTTAGAAATAAACGTGAAGCCAAAAAAAAAATATATATGTATATAGAAATAGATATGCGGTCTTGTTGTATTTCAATACGTATAATAAATAATGTGGAAATATGGTACTCACGATTTTATTTATCATTTGTTGCCAGCTTTTTGGTTGCATCTGAAATAAGGAAAATACGAAAAATACGTTAGTAAAAATTATAATAAAAAAAATTATGTTTAAACATGAGATATAAATGGATAGACTTGATTGAATATAGATGAGATAATATTTAAAGTATAATTGCAGTCGAAATGTATGGAAAAAAATCGATTTTTAAATTAAAAATGACGATAGAATATTTAAAATAATTTAAATTTCATATAAATATGATATATAAAAATTAAAATTAATTATATAAATGACAATGTTCAAAACTATATTTATAAGCGCGCCGGCCAAAAGATACATTACAAATGATTGATTGAGGTTTTTTTTCTTTTTTTTTTTTTTGAAGAGGGCCGACCAGAACCTTCACCCGTGAAAACACAATAAAAAGGTATTCAATGTAGATAAAGGAAAGAGTCCATTATCTGGCCAAAATGTCAACTGTACTGTATATAGGGACAGAGTGGTTATCCCTCACGCTAATTATCTCAGGAGAATGGACACAGTTTCACTATGGCAAATAAATCAAGTGCGCACATACTCACGCACACATATAAATGTGTATGTAATCTATTATATGAAAGTTTGTATACGGGTTATATAAATATTTGTAATGTTTAAAGGCACATTCAATATATTGAAATTTATAAATTGACGTTGCTTATGTAAATATTGTATAGAAAATTTATATATGATATATAAAATTTTATATTAAGTTTATACGAATGAATTCTTATTTTTATAATATTATATATTTTTTTATAAATGTCTGAAAAGATGACAAATTTTATATAGTTTTTTAATTTATTATTATATATAATATATAGATTAAAAAAATAATTTAAAATATTATATATTGTTCAAAATTTATTTAAATAATATAGAATTTTCTAATATTAAAATATTTAGAATCGATTCGTCTTCTAATATGGCGATGAAAAAAAATCTACCCCTCTAAGAAGTTTCTAGCTCACAAAGAAAAGTCCCCTTTTTTCAAATTCATACCGGAACTATCATTAAGAAATGATTCTAAATAAGGTGGAATATTTTGCTTTCAATACACCCTTCAAATGTCATAATGAGATATGCAATGATGAAACGTCGTAAGCGACGACAACGCGCGCATTTTTTCACGCAGTTTTCCGTTCATTTTCCGAATGTTCTCTCAACCGTCAAACCGATTTAACATTTAACGTTTCATAACGGCACAACGTCGAAATTATTTTCATCGTTTTCCTTTTTCGTTTTTCCGTAAAAAAAAATTTTTTTTTTTGTCGTATTTTTACGCGTTAAATTTTCATACTCGTCTCAGTTGCGCCTAAATTACTATGGAAAAATTGAGGGACGAAAATTTTATATCATTATTATTATTATTATTATTGCATAATACATCATGCATCCTTCTTATATAATATTAATTAAAAAAAAATAAAAATGCATTATATTAATACAAAAATAGAATATTTTATTATTCAGTTATGAATTTTATAAGTAATCCAAAATATTTATTTATATCGAATAAATATTTTTAATATATATTTTATCATAAATCAAAACTATCAAATATCAATAATTAAAATAAAATATATAAATAAAATATTTTAACACTAGTCGAATTATGCTATATTAAAAATATTATTCTCAATTGTAAAACATTTTAAGAAAAATAATATACAACATTAATTAGACTCTATTTATAAAAAAAATTAACTGTTAATAATCTTAATTAACATATTTAATTATTAAGTATATATGGTATATATATAATAATAATAATAATCCGTTTTTCATTAAACAAACATAGGTAACCAACAAAGTTCTATCGTTTATTGTATTGAATTATTTATTAAAATTCATATGCAGCAAGCGACAGAAATTAATTGATTAATTAATATTCATAAATTATCATGAATGATATTTTATCTTATTAATATTATTAAAAATATTTTTTTAAATATGATCAAATATTATATTAAAATAATATATCGTTCGTTTACTATTTGCAGAGTCACGATTCGTAACACGCGACAAAAACGCTGTCGGCGGCTTCGAACAAACTGGAAAATCTCGGAAAATCGTTAAGTGGCGACAACGACAAAAGGGGAAAATTGTAACGCGATAATCGAAATAAAAGGGGAAAATAACACGGGGAGGAGGGGATAAAAGTGGAACGATTATTGAATTGAACCGGATGTAAAAACGTGCGCAATGATAATTTGCTTATGCGTCGAGAATTGTTCGCGAACGATAAAAAAGCGTTAACATTTGAACTTCCGGTAATTTTTCTTCTCGGATCGCGCCTTAAGAATCGACGATGCGCAAAATATGAGATTTTTCATCGGCGAATCGACGGCGGAAAAGCCGATTTTTTTTCTGTACGCGCGCGGAAAAACTCGGTTTCCCTTTGACCGCGGCGAAAATCTTTCGAGAAGAAATAAATAAATTGGAAGTTATTAAAAGAATCTCTTACGGTCGTGTTAACAAGTTACGGTTCCATAAAGCCTATTTTTTTTTCTTTTGAAAATATAATATAACATAAAATATATAAAAACACCTATATGAAATTATTTTTCTTATAGTAACAAACATATAATATCCTTACATTTTTTTTCTGTTATTGTTATAATAGTGATGTATATAATACAAGTTATTTTATATAAAATTTTTAATTCGTTTCTTTTAGAAATGTAAAATCGGATTCATTAATCAAGAACCATTTCTATTAAATTTACAACTAAACAACTAATTTTAAAACTCTTTCTCGACAACTCGAACTGTAAGATTCTTAGTAATAAAAAAGTATTTCTTCTTCCGCACAATTTAAACAATTTATAATATGAAATTTTTGGTAGTACAAGTAATTTTATTTTTAGTACAAACATTTTTTTTTACTAAGTCACGTCTCATACATTTTAATTTATTTTATCGATCATAACTTTGCTGGAAAAGTTGCGATTTAAAATCAACTTTTAGAAAATAATTTCTCTTATTAAGACGCATCTGAAGATGCATAACTTTTTATAAATTATATAGACATTTTCAAAGTTAATACGAATAAGACACACCTTTAATATATACTTTTTATTTTCCATATATATTTTCTTTCACTTATATCTTGCAAACGCTCTTAATATTTATTCAACAAATTCGATTGCGAATACATCTTTGTTCAAATATTATTATGCGGAGCATATTATATATATATATATATATATATATATATATATATATATATATATATATATATATTATTTAATTGCTTATGCATTTTATATCATTATGTAATCTAAATGTTGCACCTTATTAAAAATACCCAATTCTATATGAAATTCACTCGATATTTTATTATTAAAAATATTTTAAATTTATATACGAAGATTTATTCAATAATCAATCATTATTCTATCTAATCATTATTTTATAAAATTATATATTTAAAAAAAATATTTATAAAGTCGAATCAAAATTGCTTAAGATAGATTTGAACACGTTTCCATATATTCATACATAAAATATTCCAGATTGCTTCACTTTGAAATATGCGACGGTTTACTCTCCCGCTGAGACTATTTCATTTTATTTTTAGTGTTTCCATCCAAGGTTTAATATATATATATATATATATATATATATATATATATATATATATATATATATATATATATATATATATATATATTTATATATATAAATTTATATATAAAAATAGAGGTAGAGTGGCTCGTTGCAGGATTGATTTGAATTATACGTGGGTCTCGTCAGATTGATCGCATCGAAGCCGTTGCCTCAACACCTTCAATATTGATCGGGAAAACGTGGAAAATTTTCGTGAAAAACACGCGATAAAAAAAAGCATCCCCCATTATTTGCGCTTCGACATTATGAAGAGTAAAAGGATGGCGGCGAAGAGAGAAAATATAAATATATATATATATATATATATATATATATATATATATATATATATATAGAAAAATTAAAAAAAAAGTGCTCATCGTCCGATGTTTAGCAAAAGACCAACTTCTATAGATAAATATAAAATATATATTTTTTATTATAAAATATCTATAATATTATAAAATTAAATTAAATTTTTAATAATCTTTAAATTTGTTTTTTTTTTCAATTTAAATATTGTTAGTAATCGATTAATTGTGTAAAAATGGTCAAACATTGTCACAGTTCAAACGTTTGCATCTAGTATGCAAATAAAGAAACACAATCGCAAAAGCTCAATGTATATATATATGTATATATATATATATATATATATATATATATATATATATATATATATATATATATAGATTAATTGATAAATCTCAAAAGATTGACCCGAATCTCGGGACAATTGTTAATTAAGCCGAATGAAAGTAAATAAATTAAGATCATAATTAGAAGAAGGTCTTTCGTGGTCCCTATGGATCTATTTTTTTACACAATCTGTATATGAGCAGAATGGACGATTTTTTTTCTTTGGCCTCTTATTTTCATCCCTTCGAATTCACGACCAATTGCCTTTTTATTTATTCCCTTTTGCTTCAACATCCACGCATCACCTTGGAGTGCGAGATTCGCATACGAAATGCCCCGAGAATCTTACGTAAAGTTATCGAAATACATATATAATACACATACAAGGCACTTTCGAGTAAAAGGATACAAATGACACTATTAACTATATAAAATATATGTCTTATATATATACATATATATATATATATATATATATATATATATATATATATATATATATAATAAAATCCATTTATATGATTTAAAACACTTGAATTATTTAAATAAAATACAATTATTTTTATTATTATATAGAATATCATACTTAAATTTTGATTATATAAATTGCGCAGTTACACCCGTTGGCGTCTTAGTTCTCCGAACGTGCATGCCGTTATATAAGTGTACGAATGCGAGTTTATATTTTAGTGCGCGTATAAATTCGATACGATTCCTCATTTACATATATATATATATATATTTATATATATTTACATGGAAAATAGAGTAATATTGCCTATATGGAAAAATTGAAATCGATTCGAATCTATTTCCCGTCGCTAACTATTTCTATGAGTACAAATAAAAATCTATACTAGAGCGAAAAAAGAAAATCGATTATAATATATATATTATATTAAAAGCGTTTTAAAAAAATTCAAATTAAATATTAAAAACATGTTGATACTAAGAATTTTCATCGATTTAAAATAATTTTCATATATATTGCTAGATTGTATTCAGAATTATTGAGTACAATTTTATACAATTTTTCCAGGTAAAATTCATAATAATATAAAATGAAAATTTGTAGAACTATTTATATTTCTAATGATGAAAATTTTGCAATATTTCATCCGAATAGAACACACATCTGGATTCGTAACTATTTTCGCGTTATATTACACGAAAATTCCGAGTTCAATTTCCTTCGTTGCGACACAAACACGTGTTGACGCTGGAAAACTCGAAGAAATACAGCGACAATTAACCGGAAAAACTTTCGAGCTTACATCGTTCGTTATTTTGAGCGACAATTCCATTTATATCGCATAAAATACATACACATCCTGTAAATACACACACATACCATATATATATATATATATATACGTATATAAATATACAGGAAAAACGGTGAAAAAAGAAAGGAAAAACGACGATTTAAGAAATGTGTCGCAAACATTCGCCGACCATTAGCGTTTGTTCTCGTTCGCGAGAGATTTTTCCTTGTCCGACTTATCCTTAACGGTGAATGAAAATAATAATAATAATAATAATAAAGCCACGATGGTGAAAAAAAAAATAGGAAAAAAGGAGTGACTTCAGGATAATTGCGTACCCGGTGCAAATGGTTCACGGAAACCAAACACGTTCGCCTCGGCGAATTCTAAAGAAAATCCCGATGGACACACAAAGCCGTCCCGTGCACGCATTATGTGTAAAAACCGGGACACGCACACGCGCACACACACACACACACACACACAATAAGTTAACACACGTAGCGCGGGTACATAACGGATGTTGGGTTTTGAGGTAAAAATAAAAATGATACGAATACGCAGTCGAAATGAGCTCTCTCGCACAATACGTATTATTGTAATACACAGGGATGTTCAAGCTTTTTCATTTTTATGTATCGTTCATTGTTCATAAATGCCAGATTTACAAGTCAATCGCACGCGATATGTTTCTATGTATTCTGTGACGTCATTGTCTGAAGATAAAAATACAAGTATATATATATGTATATATATATATATATATATATATATATATATATATATATATATATATATATATATATGTATATCAAATTCTAATGGAGTATCCGAAGATCCCCTTAGAATTTTGAAAGAAAACTATGACATTCTAAATATATTTCTTCAATTATGCGTTGACATTTTTTTTCTTGCTCATTAATAATCAAAAAATACAAGTTTTCATTCAAGAATTATTAAAAATGACAATCTTAAGGTCTCATATTTAGTACTTGAAGAATGAATTTATTTATTTTTTTTTTTACAAAATCGAATCACAATTTTCTGACATATTATTCCGTTTCTGAAATATGAATATCTTATCTATTTTATATTATTTTAATTCCTATTCGTATATTAATGAAAAAGACAACACTATCAACGATATTATAATTATAATAATATATATATACAATATGTATATATAATTTTATGATGTTATTTTTATGACACCCAATCCCATTCGTACCTTTCACACCATTCCTAGTAACGCCGCTGTTTAATGTTGAATTAGGACCGAACGATATTTTATGTAAACGTACCCCAACATATAGTGGTCATCCCCTAAGACTTAATTTATCCGCACGCACACACACACACACACATACACACACACACACTCACATATACAATTACAAAAATACTTTCATGTAATTTCAATGGGGGCCGAACGAAATGAAGGAAAGGAAACGTCGGCCGGCCCGCGAACGGACCGCGTACCTCGCATTGAAAATCCAACGATTACGAATGCTCTCACGGAACGAAATTCGGCAAAAGAGAACGTTTCGCGTTTACATATCTGAATACTGTCTCGCAAATTGGGTCGAGTTTCTTACATAAATCTCCATTACAGATGTAATGCACGCTTTTTCTTCATTCGTAATTCTCTTCAGCCTTCTTTATTATATGAATGTTAAAAAATAATAAAAGGCACCTTCTAGTCTTTGTAATATTTGTCTGACATTTTATTATATTATATTATATATTTTTCTATTCCATATCGTATAATACTATAAAATTTTAAAAATAATCTAATTCATAATTAATCAGATTTTTTAAGAATAATTAAAAAGAATTATATTATTCAATGTTTAATTTCAAATTAGTTATTAAAATATACAAAATCACTCTGGAAACTAAAATTAATAGTGTTACATCAACAGCGTAAAAAGACTTCAAATGATAAAACATTCCATTTGATAATACATATAATTAAACTTAGATAAAACAAAGACTACTCGGAAGAAGATTAACTACCAAATAAATTAACTAGATTAACTAGCTCTCTAAAAAGCGTAACGATTATTTTAAACCAACGGAAAGCTGTAAAACGAAATATTTCATTAAATGTTGCTGCTTTATTTTATAGTATAAAATGTAGATAATTTGAATTGTCTATTGATAATTAAATTATTTCGCCATATTTAGATTACTTAACAGCTTTATACGTTTCTACCTCCGCTTTTTTTTTGTAATTCGATAACCGAATTAAATTACGCTTATTTACGACGGTAAAACAAGACCGTATCAAGGGTGTTTTTTTTTTCACAGGGCGAAAAGGGTTTTCCAACCGTCGGAAACTGCGATTCGTTTTTCCATTGTGCGTTCATAAAATACGTCTCATAGAACGTGATTCCGACGCTATTTATATATATATATATATATATATATATATATATTTGCGGTAAAATTTAATAGCGGATAACTCTCGGCATTTTATAAAACTGTGTGTTTGCACATTGTGTTCGTAAATTTATGCAGCAAGTTGTGCATACAATTTTTGTGCACTTTGTGCTCGCGGCTATGCGCGCTTCATAATAATAATATAAAACGCGGGGGCGAACAAAGCGAAATTCTCCTTAAACAAATATCATCACGTCGTCGTAATTTCTAACCCCCCCCCTCCTCCTCCTCCTCTACAACCGACAATCGTTAACAGTTTAAAATGACGTAAAAAAGTGTTTTTTTTTTTTTTGTACGACGGTTTATATAAATATATTTTTTATAAAAGCCGCATTCGAAATTATCTTATTAATACAATAATCGTACAGTGTTTAAAAGACTTTCAGTACATTTTTTTTATTTATATAATTAATTTACTTATATAATATATTATACTAAGAATATATTAATTTATTAAATTTTTAACCCTTTAGGTATTCGGGATGTTACTTATTATAGATTAATGCAACAACTCGAAGCGCAGCAATGATTTAATTTATTTGTAAAATATTTCAACACTCTTTCATATATGAAGTGTAAAATTTAAATAGATATAAGATTTTCTTATCTTAAATTAGTCAGTAAAAATATAATCACAAATCGAACTTCATTTTTTGACATTGACACTTTGATACTTTTTTTTATTCAAACTTGACAATCTTGCCATAAGAATTACTAAAGTCAAAATTTTATATTTTATATAAGTACCATATACTTCAATATACTGTTTTTTTAAGAAATATTCTGAAATACTTACAAAAAATCTTTTTAGGTTTAGAAATTTGGTCAATTAAGCCATATATTCTTTATAAAATCATTAAATACCGGATTTATATATATTAAAATATAAAAAATACATTATTTTCTTGTATATAAATTTTAATTTTATAGTAAAAAATTTGTCAATAACGCCACAAAACATCTCGGTGCAAAGAGTTAATAAAAATTTGAAGAATTTAAACGACTCAAATGTATAAAAATCATATCAGATATCTTAGAATCAAATAGTAGTTTTAATTTATAAAAATCTACATTATATAATATATTTATTTTTATTGTATATATTATATACTAATATAAATGTGACTATTAGAATATTTTTACTGCAATATAATTAAAAAATAAATAAATATGCAAAAATATTGATATCGAGAGTATATAGAAGAAAAAAAATAAACGTAGCATCCGTGAAAAACTAGAAAAGATTTTCACCGCTCGTTTCTTTCTATTGAGCGTGCATATTTTCAGCATAAATTCCGCACAGTTTTCTTTTTACTAAACGCACACTTTTCACGTAAAGTTCGCTCCGTTTTTCCTATTAGATCGTTCGCTTTGTGAGCGAGCGAACGTAAAGTCTTGAAAGAAAACGAATCGGGTTAACAAGAAAGAGAAAGGGTTGAACGATGAGAGAAAGTATATATATATATATATATATATATATATATATATATATATATATAAGAAAAAAATATAAGGAAAACCCGATGGCTGAAACAAAAACCTGAAAAAAACTATAAGTATATATATATATATATATATATATATATAGAGTTCGACGCGAGTGCGTAACGAGGAAAAGGAGAAACTTCAGGATCTAAAGCGTCTCCATTAATCATCCCTGGCCAGATATTCGTTTCTTTCGCAAGTGGTGTTAGGTGTGAGCAAAAAGTGCCGGTTTTGGGGGTTTAGTTGGTGTGAGCTTAGCCAAGAATTTAATTATGATTGATAAGTGGTGGCTCGGCGGTGACGGTGGTTAACTTCAACCCTTGGCGGTGGAAAAGACGATGGTTATGGTGGTTTTTCCGGTATTTGAGGGGGGGAGGGTGGCGGCTATGTGTTTTCTCTTCTTTCGCAGTATATAGCAGGGGCGTTTTAATTTATGGACCGCAGTGTCATATAGTATTTATTAATAAAATTTTAATTTTTTTAATTGGCCATCAAGAACGATATCGTTCAAAATATATAATTATATATCATGAAACATAATTTCTTTATTAATATATTATATTAGAATATTTCATACTGAGCAATTGTTGTAATAATTTTATAACATCTTTAAACATCGGTTATTTAATTCCTTTTTGTAATGTAATATATATATATATATATATATATATATATATATATATATATATATATATATATATATATATATATATATATATGTATATATATATATATATATATATATATATATATGTATATATATATATATATATATATATATATATATATATGTATATATATATATATATATATATATATATATATATATATATATATATATGTATATATATATTCAGATAAAATTATTTTTATGTCATTAATTAATGTGACAAAATGTCTTCATATGTTAAGTTTTGACAATTTTTTTTGAGTAATTGGAATTTCGATGGTAATTTATAAATGCATTAAACTAATATCAACCCGTCATTCTTATTAACAAATGATCTTCTAATATGTCTTCATTTCCATTTAGAAAAATGGTAACCTTACGTTAATAATAATTAAAATTTTGTTGACGAAAGGTTTTTTTTTGAAATCAATCTTAAGAACTAACTTTCCATTTTCATAGTCGATTTCATGATTGAGGACCTTTATTTTTCAGTCATTAAAATTTCAACGGTATTTTCTTCAGAATTTTAAAATTTGTTTAATCAATTTCAATTTTTTACTTTGTCCTCATTATTATTGTAAAAAAGTTGATTACCTTACGTAAATAATATTTTTTAATCTCTTTATTAAAAACGTAATAATGATGAATATTTCTTAACAAGAATAAGATCTAAATATTTTTAAAAATGACTATAATGGTTTATATATTTTTATTATTATTATATATATATATATATATATATATATATATATATATATATATATATATATATATATATATATATATTTGTATTAAACTTTATACTAAAATAGACATGTCCAATGGTCTATTCTATGAATTTCGAAAGTCACTTGTTCACACCTGGTCCTATGTTCTGAATTTTCGACAAAGTCTGTCCGCTTCAAACCGCCGCCCCCAACCCTTCCCCCTCCCCGTCGGTCGTAAATATATTACGACTCTTTTTCCAAACCCTCGACGGTTGTCGTCGTCTTCCACCAGTTGACTCTATCTCTTTTTCTCTATCAAACATATATATATATATATATATATATATATATATATATATATATATATATATATATATATATATATAATATATATATATTTATATCTCTTTCTCTCTACTCTCCGATGGGAAAGCGTCTCTATTGTGTTCGCGTGGCGCTGCGCCGGAATAAATTAGATTTTCCCGTGAAAAGCCCGCGGCAAAAATGTCAGGTGAAACGCCCGGGAAATTTCTCATCGATCATGAGGCCCACCGCGCCGTATTGGAAATTGTTTTAGATTGTCAAGCGGGAAGTAATCGCTCTCTCAAGGGGGGAGGGGGGGTGCTAAAGGTCGAAGGCTTTCACTGTTTTCAACCATAGTACATAAACTTTTTATTTACACCCTCCCCCCCTTTACCCTAAAAAAATACGTTTTACACTTTATTATTATATACGATGAATAAATATTCAATATTTACAATAAAAAAAAATATAAAATATATATAAAAACATCTAAATCATGCTTAAGAATTAAACGTAGTTTAAAAATAAAACTCTATACTTTACTATATACTAAACGGACACATTATCGATTGGAATAGATGATGAAAAATAAATTTAAATATGATTGATTATAGTAATTTTTAAAAAATGTATATTTGATATAAAAATTGTATAATAATATAATCGATATAATATTTCTAGTATATTAGCAAAATTATTCTTTCTATATAACAGTGATTATCAATATTTTTTAAAATTATATCTATAGTCAAATGTTTTTTTTATATAATATTTCAAATTTAATATATTTTTTTGTTTCATATAATATTAAATGATTATAAAAATATATTTTATTATTTTTAAATTCATATTACTTTTATAAGTAAATATTGAATTATACTATACATTTTACAAATTATGAGATATTTAAAAAACAACATACACTTTATTAAAAACAATTAATATTTTATATGAAAAATACATAATAAATAATTCTTAATATTTTCAAACATAAAAAAAAAATATAACACTCTAATTTAACTTACATTTTTTTACGTAATAGATTCGTTAATTTTACATTCAACCTTTAATTATATGTTAACGAAAATATTTATATAAAATAATTTAAATTTAACACAAAATTAATGTAATTTGAGTTTTAATAATAATGCTCGATTTACGCGATTGTATTAAATTATACAAATAATATTATATATATATATATATATATATATATATATATATATATATATATTGATAAATTATATATTATAATAAAATTAAGAACGTGGAGGCCGCGTTTTGTACGCGTATATAAATTACACGCACGCGCACCACCGATTGAAACCCCTGACCTTGGTCTCAAAAGCGTATATATATATATATATATATATATATATATATATATATATATATATATATATAATACATAGTTGTTAGTCCGCATCAACAAAAGCGTTTTGAAACATGGCGACATTATCGCAAAGTGAAATTTTATGATCAAACATAAATTTATCGCCTCTTAAAAACGGCGAATGTTTACGATTTCTGCTTGTCTTATTTAATCGCCTCGTTAATAAATAAATACCGTTATGAGTTTATTTTTCGCATATTTCGCTACTCTTAAGATACGTGAAAATTAAAATGTTTTCTTCCATTATTTTTTTTTCTTTGTTCTCAGTCGGAAAAATCGTTTTGGGCGCGTTCACAAAAAATACTAACAAATTTAAAAAAATAATATTAATAATTAATATATATATATATATATATACATATATAATATAAAATAAAGTCAATAACTCTATATACTGAAATTTCAAGAAGCCCTTAGTTTTACATAAATAGTTAAAAATTTTATTTAATTTTTAATTAAATCTAACAATTATAAAAAAATATTTAAAAATTGAAAACGTAATCTAAAAAAAATATTTCAGCAAATAAATCATCATTAAAATAAATTCGTAATTATTTTCATTAAAAAAAATGAACATAATAATGCGATATTGAAAATGTACTCAAAATATAAATCATCTTACGAAAATTTATTATATATTTTCAGATTTCTGAGAAAGAGAAAACTCGCTTTTCAAATTTTATAAAATCCCACTGAAAATTTTATAAATAAATTATAGCTAAAATATCAAATACAATTAACAGAAATATCACGAGTTCAATTTACGAAATATCAATCTGAAAGCAAAGAACATATTTAATTTAAAATATAATTAAATTTAAATATAATATATATAAATAAATTTATTATAAATTAAACAAACAAAGATTATAAAACGACGTACAAAATTCGCGTAAAATAAACGCGATAAGAAATTTTGCTTTAATATTATCTGAAATCTTAACGTTCAACAAAAGGTTAATTTTCACTACAAACCGAGTGCAAAGTTTGAGAAACTCATTGTAATTTAAACACTACCGAGTATTCTTGTCATTCCAAATAATATAATAAAACTGGCTATGCCTTGGCAAGCTATTATTTGCTCGTATTATTATTATAATATATATATTGCCTAGACTTGCGTGAAATTGCACTATTTCCAGAACATGGAATAATTGTACTAACAATATTCTTTATCTATATAAATCTTTTATATTATTTTCGAACGTAATTATATTTATATATTTTCTTATTATTATAACAATGAATTTAAAATTGCTGTTAATTTATTAAAATAAATAAATAATTAAGGATCAAACTTTCACCTTTACCATAATATTTTCTTTGTTATTATAATATTAAGTTTACTGAGTTTCATTAGAACACCTGATGTTTCTTAAACTTACATAATTTTATGTATATTATATATATAAATTTCATTTTTAATTCGCTAATTTTATATCCACAACGATTTTAACAATATATATATATATATATATATATATATATATATATATATATATATAATATATTTTTAGAAATTAATTCACTAATTTATCCATATAGTTCTTTGAATGCTAAATCTATATTTAAATATTTTAATTATTAATTAATTTATAATATATCGAATTACAACTCTACTTTTCTATGTAATTAAATATTTTTAAGCTAAAAATAATTATCAAATATTTCCTATCACTTTTTTGCAATTATTTTTTTCACAACTACTTGATAATTTAATAGTTATAATATATAAATTAATTTTATGACGATAAATCAAAAATTAAATGGAATGAAAATAATTGATTATATACAATATATATGATTGGTTATATAATAAATAAAAATATAATTAATATACCATCGACATGGAAAAAAAATATGTTTCAAATAATATAAAACGGCAAAATTATATTTATATTTTACAGAATCGAGTCATCAAAAATCCTCTCATGAATATTCTTCGCATGTATGAAAAATGTCGCAATGAATCACAATATTCAAAGTTGAAATTTATTGCACGTAACCCAAACTAATTACCACTAGACTATCGCGGGCGTATAATAATTTACATATTATAATGAAAAATATATTATTTATTAGAATAAAATTAACGTGTAGAAAGACAATCAAACGTAGACCGTATATATAATAAATGTTCGTTATTATGTGACGTCGACGTTGAAACCTTTTAATGTAAATTAATTAGAATGTATGTATGTACGTTATTATTTTAGCTGCAAGTGTTGCCAGTTTCGAATGAATTTAATACATGTATGTATATAACATAAATATTTTTTCCTCTGGCAATTTCTCGTGCGTTAATTATTCTATTTGTGTAACGGTAATATCGTGTCTCCGGTTAGCTTTTCGCGCTTTCCACTCAAAAGTTTCCCTCTGGCTAATAAGCGTAAATTTTCATATTCACACCCCCTCTCCTCCTACACTCCCCCCCGTACCTTCGTTGAGCCTTTGGAGGCTTTGTTTTTAATTAAACTTATAATTTTACATTCAAAATGACTTATGCTTTCCGTGTAAAAAAGGAAGTGTTCGCGCATAAAACATGATTTCTCGCCACCGAATCTCGAATATAAATTTTTCGCCCCCGAAAACCCTAATAAAATCGTATTAAATAATTTATGAAAATACCGCAAACACACACACACACATATATACGCATATATATAAATATATATGTATATGTGTGTGTATGAATAATTCATTGAAAAATGAAAGCGTTCAATGAGATTCAACATATCTTTGGATTAAAAAATTAAATATATGAATAAAAAAACCTTTTTAAACCAATATTATGCTAATTATATATATTATTCTATAGATCGAAAAATTTAAATTAACCTGTAATATTAGAACATAATTAATAAAAACTATTTAAATTCATATATATATATATATATATATATATATATATATATATATATATATATATATATATATATATATATCATTTTAAATTATTATTAAAAGTAGAACTACTCAATATAAGTATGAACTATATTAATAAATTATTAGAGTGACAATCTATTTCTATATAAATATTGTCTATTAAATTATAATATTCTCGTTGATTTATTTTTTTATATAGAATTATGATACTAATTCTTTATTTTTTGTTATACATAAAATAATTCAAAATTTATACTGGCAATATCATTACTAAGAGTATTTACGATATCGATTTTTAAAAAAAGAAAAATGATACACTCAAAGCTCATTTGTTTGAAGAAAGCCAAATAGAAGACAAAAAAGAACGTAATTACATCAGTTAAATATACTTTAATACGAATTAAATTGACACAATTATTTTTCGCCCGTTCCTCGACGCCGAAAAGGACCTTAAGGAAATATTCGAACCTGAGGGCACGGAACGAAGTAAATTAAAGGAACAAGCCTACGAGGGAAAGGGGGGACTTGAAGAAAGAAAAGCGACGAGGGGAGGGGAAGGACACGGTTTATTGCGGTGGAAAAACAAATTTACATAAAGGAAAATCAAGGAGTGAAATTAAAATTTTTCTCCGACGAAACCAATTTATTTATTTTTTTTTGTGTGCGAACTCTATGAAGTATGTCAAGAAGCAAAATTTATATTATCTATAAATATATATATATAAGCTGCTCTACAAAAATTGTTGGCATAACTATGAGTAATTAATACAAAAAAATATCGATCACTATAAAAAAAATATATTGTTTAAAGAAACACCATGTATCACAAGAATTAAAATAAATATTTATATGATATTTTGGGAAACGCTGATTTAGAATGCACTGCAACGTCTCACATATATACTTAATATATAATAACGTTTTCAACGAGAAAATTACAATCAGCACGAAACAGCTTTCCTAATTCGGACGCACACTAAAATAATTTTCCCGTCGCCCCGTGAAAATATAAATTGAATCCGCCGCCACGAATTAAACTCGGATTACGTCACATTTTAATTTTCCACCTACGCTCCTTATTTTTTTTTTCAGTCTACTTCTTCGTCTTTTTTTGTATATATATATATATATATATATATATATATATATTATTTTTAATAAAATACCTTAATATAATACGCTTTATGCATCGCGTCCTTTGCCACGTTGATTTTATTAAAAACATGACCTTTTTTCTCTTTAAATATATATATATATATATATATATATATATATATATATATAGTCGGAGTGAAAAAAGGGAGAAAAATGGAGACGATTCGTGCTCCGAAGAGTGTTTACGGAACGAGTCCTATCTCACGTAAACGTGAATCGTTTACAACGACGGTTCACGTAAACGACCTTTTCTTCGAATAAATTAAAGTCCATTTTTGTATATATATATATATATATATATATATATATATATATATATATATATATATAAATTTTTTGAGTAAATTAAAAAAGGGCAAGTACATATTTTTTCATGTCATAAAATCTCAATTCAATAATTTGGACGTGTTAATTTGAATATCCATTGTTAAATAATTTTAATATATAAATATATATATAGAAATACGTTCAAATAACGTGTTCATTGAATATATTATAAAATTTTGTACAGTTGTATCCGTGTGATTTGAACATTCAACGGTGTATACTTATAAGTGTATTCTACGTCGACTTTTCACATTTTCCATAACACGTTGAATATTTACACAGCGTGGACCCCAGAAGGACATCTGAAATGCAAATGCTTTCAGTGCCAAAACTGATTTAAAGAGAGCCACTTGGGCGCGTCACCCACAGTTGGAGAATGACTGGTGAAATTTGCATGGAAACGGATCGGATTTTCCCTTCTTCAAAGTCGCCGTTCGTTGCCGAAATGAAAAACCTTTTCTGTGCGACCTTCCGGTCAACGTTTGAAAATTCCGCCCCAAGCAGAATACCACAATTAGGATAATATTATAAAAAACAGTCACACGAAAACTATACAATATTCATATGAAGGAAGTACCAAGGACCTTCTATATTTAAAATTTCAAAATACAAACTATATATATATATATATATATATATATATATATATATATATATATATACAAATATTTTATTGAATTTTAAAATATATTAACTCGACATACATAATTTTTTATCAACTGTTTCATTATTTTAATAAAGTTTTATATATTTTTTTTTCATAGTAAATATGATATTAATTTATATATTATATTACTAAAAATATTTTTTTAATAAATATATACCATTTCGACTTATGTAAATAGATGATGAAATCATTACTAATCTAATATATAATCTTTATATTAACTTTTAACCTATCAAGTACGAGATAACTCGGAATTACGGTATATAATAATACAAAAATCTATATATTAACACTTATTATTTCTTGATTACATAATAAAATTAATTCATTTTTAATTAAAAATTATCAAGAAACAGTTTAAAGTTATATTTATATGTCGTATCGTATATAGATTAAAAATATTTCGAATTTTCTTCGTACAAAACTAACTTAACTATAGCAAAAGAATTTTAATGAAAAATAACATCTCAAATGAAGCTGAATGAAAAAAGCTTATCGCCAATTAAAGTTCGGAAAAGTTTGCTGAAATATTTCTGAAAGCGTCGTCTTGTGCATTTTCAGCGTGCAGCCATTTTTAAAACAAAAATACATAAAAAATAGTATATGGAGAAAAAACTTTCACGGATAAATTAGCGACGTTAAAGATATTTCGCGTTATCTCTGTAAAACGAAAATAGTTTTCCCTAAGGATACGTTATAAATATTTCATGTGGTTCAACTTCGACCTTTTGGAAAAATGACATAATATTTTTCCTATCACGTGTGGAGATTATAAGGCTCAGTGAGGCTTTGCGAATTTAATACGAAAAATATTTATTTCACTGACTTACTAAAAAATATTCCAATAGATATTTGTCACATTTTTAAAATTAAGCAACGACAATATAATTATAAATCATATTTATTAAAATACAATAAAATATAAAATAATATATATATATATATATATATATATATATATATATATATATATATATATATATATATAATACTGAAATATTATTGTAATATAATAAATTTAATATTAACACTTCATAAAATTAATCTTCATAAGAAATCCTTTAAATCTAATATTTCAATTTAATCCTCATCATTTAATAGATCCAATATATTTTTCTCTTTGATTTATTTAGTACTATACTTTTTAAAATTCTAGAAAGATCCTTTTTATCTTTTATTTAATATTATCAAACACGATAAAAATGGAAAAATATTATATAAAACTATTTAAATTTGATCAATAAATTATTTTCAATTATTCTTAATAAAAATAATTTTATTTAATAATTAAATAAATAATATAATATTTAAAATTTTTTATAGCTTGAATATTTTTAAATTACAGAATACTAATTTATTTTTATTTAGTTAGAAAAATAAATTAATATTAAATTAACAAATTATGTTATTATTCTGTTTTTAGAAATAGTGATATAACGAATTATAATTTCCACTTCAAAAAAATCGTAGATATTTCTACCAAATATGTTTTAATATATATTCAAAAAAAGGATTGTAATAATAAAATCGACTTTATAAGCATACACACGTTTTTGGATCGGTTTAAAAAAAACCATAGATAAACCCATTGTGTTCTAGTTATCCAAAATTATCCAAAAGTGCTAACAAGGCGACTCTTTTGTCGTCATATTTTGAAGAAAACGTTTTCGTAATCGCTTAAGTGCGACGTTGAACTTCACAAAGGCAAGTTTCAAACTCGAGTTTCGTGCAATTATCGTCGTAATATTAAGGATATCCGACGAAACATGAATAGGAAAAGGAGCAGAAGGATGAAAACGATGTCAAAATAAATTTATTAATTCGTATCGTATTTTATCAGTACTATTTATTAAAAAGCATTCTTTTAGAAATGTCTCAGCCAAATCTTCCATTAAATTCGTTGTTCGATTTCTATCGAAAAATGTAATTTTTCGCAATTTATACTAAATATGAAAAAAAGTTTATTTATAATATATTATCAAATTCCTTTACTTTCAAAGTCATTAAAATAATATATAAATATTTTAATAAAATTTATAAAAAAAATGTGTCATAATAAAGAAAATTTATTTATTTGTTATTGTATTATATTTAAATTAAACGCACACATATATATATATCGTTTCACCATAAATTAGTGAGTCGAATTTTCGCTGAGAAATGTTGCGCGCGTTTTCCTTTTATTTTTTTCATTCTTTTCGCTTTTCCCGTCGACGAGATTTTTTCCACAAGCTATCCACGTATTTTTCCACGTCTTTTTAATATTTCCGCCCGTAGATTTGGCGGCTTTTGTTCAAACAAAACGCCAAGAGAAAACAAATTACGTTCCCGGATAAATGGATATTGGTTTAGGGGCGAATATTTTGAATATCTGCCGAAGATCGGCTCGGATTGCCCCAAAATATGTTTGCTGTGGGTTTTTCTACCATATGAAACACACGTACATATTATATTACATATGTATACATGAAAAAATGCAATATAATATATAGATATGTATATATACATATAAACATATATATAGACATATCTTACAGAATGTTGAAAAGTCAACGATAAAAGTGAATTCAAAATATTTCTTTCAAAAATATCAGTATTCAGAAGAAAGAATCATTTATTTCAAATCTCTATATAAATATGAATAATGTAATAATAATAAAAAAATAATATACTTTTGTGATTAAAAGTAAGGTGAAATTGTCATTTAAAACTCCCGGACATTAGAGAGGCAGATAAATTGTAATTTTTTTCCTAGGTTGGTAGGACTGTCTATAATATTTAGCAAGCGTTTGTTTTATAAAAGATTTAATTATCTCCGAATTACACGTATTTTTACAACACTTGATAATGTACCATGTCATACTGCATTGGACCTTCGCGATTTCTTAGCCAAAAACTCGATTCATATCGTTCCGCAACCACCGTATTCGCCTGATTTTTACATGTGCGACTTATGGATATTCTACAAACTCAAGAGACCAATACAGAGAAACTGTTCTGACACGATAGAGGAGATAGAAACCGAATCGAAGAAGATCTCGAAGACTATACCGGAAAAAGACTATTTCGACTGTTTCGAGGACTGAAAAAAGCGTTGGAAAAAGTGCGTTTTATCGGACGATGATTACTCTGAAGGAGATGAAATAGATTTGAAAGAATAAATAAAGAATTTATATTTTATAAAAAAAATTCACCTTACTTTTTGATCACATTGATATATTTATATAAATATATATATAGTTTAAAAATATTTTAGCGTACTTATATCTTTTGTGTTTTGAAAATCTCATACAGCGCCGCGTCGTATATATCTTTCGGAGTGACGCCGAGAAAATTCATGCGCGCACACACGTGTGAAAAATTATTTTCCTGAAATGCGCGAGGAAAATCGTTCTTATTTATTGTCGCGTATTTTTATTTTCGCCTAGCAATTTTCGCACAATACACACACACACTGCGACGTCGTATAAACGTTTATTTCGCGTCGAACTTTTATGAATAATGTACGACAATAAATAGAAACGATAAAGCGCGAAATTAATTCGACATGTGGATTTTCCCGCGGGATAAAAAGTTTTCCGACCGTATTCCGGGTCGGATTAGTGCGTTTCGAAAACGATCTGTTTTCCACCGTAAATAAGCGAAAGAATCTCATAATAAACATGCATATTTTGATAATGATAATTTGTTGGCAATATTTAAAATGATAATAAATTTTCACTATTTTTATACAATATGATATTTGAGACTTTTTTTAGTTTTTAATATTATATTTTTCATTCAATATTATGATATTTTTAATTTGACATTTGCTTTTAAAAATTTTCAATTCAGTTCGTCCGGAAATATTATAATTATTTAATATAGTGGTTTTCCACTGTCTTTAATATCATATAGTGGTACAAAATTTTCAAGGAAAACATCAAATCTCTAAATTTTTAATACAAAGTCTCCAACGTTTATTTTTATCTTTTATTTGATACTATAAAAGATGTTGCTCTACTTTAAATTTTTCCTTCAAATATAAAAATACATAAGAATAAAATATTCACCACATTATTAAATATTAAAATTACATACATGTTTTCTATTAATAATGTGTTTGGAAAGTATTAAATATTTTATAATTTAACCATTAGGTTGTTAAAAACACACATATATATATACAATATGTAATAAATATATTTTTTTTATAGTAAGCATTTAAGTATACAAGGTATAATCTGAGTTATCTAATATCCGGCAGAATATAAGTTAAAATTGATGCAAATAATAATTTTTAATAGTAAAAAAAAAATAGAAAAATATTAACGAAAATCAACAAAGAAAACGTCACATCATTTCATACGCGAACATCTGTTCAGACAAAACAACCTCGAATATCCGACAGCAACGAGAAACGTAACGATATTTATTCCGCTTTTCCTGCCCGGCGTCGGAAAATTCGCATTTTCCGTCCTTCGCGCGCGCGCAACTCTTTCGGATTTCGAGCAGAATCGAGTCTTCTTTCTTTTTTTTTTGTTTCTTCTTTTTCATTCGTCCGCCCTTATTTATTTATTTATTTATGTATTATTATTATTATTATTATTATTTTCATTTTAGTTTTGCGTTTCGCTTTCATTTTCGGCGGTCGGTTTTCATTCTTTTATCGCGCGCGCCTGAAAAACGGAACGACGACGCCGTCTGAAAACGCACAAACACACACGCGCACACACACACACACGCACACGCACGCACGCATACAAATAAAAGAAAAAATTCTATTATGCGAAAATACAGATTTCGAAAACGACCGCATATACGCGATACTGTTGTCGTGTACGTTTCGAACGTAGAATTTCGGATACTCCCGGATAATAAGGGAGATGTTTTCTGGTTGCCGTCTTGTTTTCATTCTTTTTTATATTTTACTATTTTCCTCCGGAAACCCTTTTTATTTATTATTTATTTATTTATTTTGTTCGTCTCGTATCGTCGCTTTTTAAAGAGCCGAAACACAAAGAAACGTACGTCGGATATAAATAATATTCTTTATTTTAAATGTACGTTTACCTCGGGAATATGATGAGGAAGACATTAAAGACTGTCAAAGCTCATTCAAATACGTTCATACAATGTAATATAAATGTGAATCCGCATTATTTTTATATTACAATATTATCTAAAAAAAATATTTTAATAATATTTTATATCAGATTAGAATGAAATGATATATTTCACGGATTATTATTACCTTATATATACTATTTGAATATTCTATAATTATATAAATATTTTTTTAACATATATGTACGTGTATATATATGTAAAAATATATATTAAATAATGTTATTATTATAATACAATATAACTTACAAACCTTCAAAACTATACAATACTATTTTACTATTAAATTAAATTTTTTATCTCGACTGTATTTTATATTATATGTGCGCTTTTTCAATTTACAGTTTGAAAACCGCTGTCATAAAAAAAATACAATTGAAACGAGTCACAAGTAAACTTTTTCCGATTCTTCAATTTCGTTTCCGATACCTGTTTCGCATACGTTTTACGATACTCATATAAATCCTGAATATTTTCATATAAAAATCAAAACAAACATAATTCATCGATTTTATTTATATTTTCAAATCGTACAATAAAATTTATATTCGATGGTTTTGCACATAAATCTCAATCATCTAAATAAAAACAATACGATTCATCTCTAATTATTAATTATTATATTAAGTATATCTATGTATCATAATATGACTTTTTTTTAATTCAAATATTTTGTGAAACTTTACAAAAATGTACTCCATTTTTATCCTTCGTGTCTTCGACGGATTTTGGCTACAGATACACCTTTATCCCGTAAAAAATGGATCACTGATAACTTTTCTCCTTCGTCGCGAACGAAGAAAAAAAGCCCAAAAACCATGGTTAATGTCGCGATAACCATAACAAAATTGACTTATCAAGGTTAAACCCTTTACGAAAATGATAAGAAAGAACCCTTGTCTGGTTATATAAGAGCAAATAGTAATACATTTAAAGGTGTAGGATAATATTATGGATCACTATAAATTCGTCCTATCTATATATGAAATAAAAAATATATCCAAAATATTTAAATAATATTTTATTTTAATATATCTATTAAAATACGTATTAAATATGATATAATTTTAATATAAAATAATTTTAAAAATTATATACAATTTCCGCATAATGGAAAAATTTCGTAATTTTTATGTAAATATTACGATATCGCATTCCGTTGAAACAAAAAGGGGTACAGGAAATATACGATAAAGGTTAAGAATTACTGAAGTGAAAAAGGAGGAAAAAATTGTGAAAAAAAAATGGAAGAAAGGGATAAGGGAGATATGAAGCAACATATGCGCGAGGGTGATAAATCCATAAATTTCACTCCGAGTCAGTGAAAGTGTTTTCTCTTCTGTATTCGCACAAGGTTGTATATAACACGTTTATTTATTTACACGTGTGTGTATGTATGTATGTATGTGCTTGTATAATATATATATATATATATATATATATATATATATATATATATAAAATAAATAAATAAATGTATGTGTGTGTGTGTGTGTGTGTGCACGTATATTTTTTGCAATAACCTTAAAAGCCATGCCAGTTTAAATCGCCTATAAAACATGACGTTTATTTATTTTGTAATTCATTCGATTTTACGAAGTGAACTGTAATAGTATTTTTTTTTATATTGATATTTTCAATTTCATATTATTATATAATATTTTTATTACGATAAAAATAAATATGCGTAAATATAATTATTATAAAATAAAAAGTGCATATTGATGTTAAATAATCGTAATCATAATAATCCATATTGACCTATAAATTTTTGCTTATATTTATAATAAACCAAATGTAAAATAAATCGAATCGTAAATATTTATTACATAATTTAAATTAATAAAAAAAATACTTTAGAAATAAAATAAATGATAAATGAAAAATAATAAACATCGTCGGCGTGACACCGTCGGCTGCGCGCGGCACCTTATGCAATTTATATATATGATATAAATATTATATTTTAAGCGTATATTTAGAAATATAACTCTAAGGATTTAAGGATTGCAATATTTATCGATAACCTCAACAGATTTTAATCTACTTCTAACTATAGTCACTATGAATAAATTTAACATAATATTTTGTCAGAATATAATCATAAAATTAACGTTAATGATTTTTTACCCTTTTTTATTTATAATATGCTTTACGAGACATTATTTGTTCTATTTAATGTTGAATATGATGAAATATGAATTTGGACTGTAGAAAAAAAAACGATCAATCACACTTTTAAATTATAGTTAGAGAATTTAAATTAATAAGAATTAAGGGGATGCAAATCCGAGTCGATTTTTTAATTAACCCCCCTCCCCTCGATTTCACACAAATGGTCGCGCACTTAAAAATCCCCAAAAAAAAAAAAGAATTACTCACCGTAAAAAGTGAGACGTCCATAAAATCGGACACGCCACAATTTTTCACGCTCGATATAAACCCACCTCCCATTCCCATTTTTAACCTCCCACATTTTCTCTATGCTACAATAGTACGTCTATGATAAATTTTAATCGTTGACATTTGTCAAAAACTTCGCAGCCCGCGTCTACCATTGTTCCCGTTTTAATGTCGGCGCACGTTTCCCACTAAACACGGGAACAAATGTGTATAATTCGGATTCTAGGATTTCTGCTAACGAACTCCTCTCACAGTAACCGGTGCGTGATATCAAATTAGTCGAGTAACATGACAGGCTAATTTGAGGAATTTCACCTCACCCCAAACCCCAGAATGTGATTAGATTAACGCACCGGGAAAATGGGAAGGGAAAACAAACGGTAACAATACACCTTCATACCACAATGTTAAGGGTCGATGTTTACATCTTAAAAGTCATCGTTGATTTTAAACTCGTTTTTATTCCTTTATTATTATTTTTTTTGTTTTCAAAAAAAAAATAAAGGATAAATATAATTATTAATAAATATAATTAAATATTATATGATAAAAAAAATTAGTCACAATGCTTTTCGAAACGACCGGATTTCGCCCGGCTAAAACTTCAAATAATAAAGATGGAACACTAAAATATTTTAACGAGAAACTCCTAAGTTTCTCAATTTATCACCCAAAAATAGTACGCGAACGTAAAGTTTTTAGTATCAATAAAAAGTTGCGGTTATTTACTTGACGTACTTTCACTCGATTTAATTAAACTACAAATAATTATAACGGCTAAACAAGAAAGTGCACATGAAAAATACAATATTCTATTGGGATTTTTTTTATTTAAATTCAAATCTTGTATTATATATACTATAACTGTCATAAATTCTGTTTAATTTATTTTCAATATTTATAATTATAAAAATCTGATAAAAATAAATAATATATATATATATATATATATATATATATATTTCTTTTATTTTTAATATTAATTCACTACAAATAAAATATGAAAATAGATATAATTAAAAATATTTATTAATCATCAACAGGTTACGAATATATATATATATATATAGATATAAATAAAAAATATGTCTAAAAATACGACATTCTTTGTTTCATTTACGTGACGGTGGCTAAATTAATATAAAACGACGCGGTCGCATATTTTCGACCGCCGCAGCGAAAGGGTTAACGCTTTAAGCGGCACTAAAACCGAGTACTTTGAAATCGTCGAATGGCAAGAAAAAGTAACGCCCTTAAATCCTGCAAGAAATCAAGATGGATGCTAGACGTTTATCAGTTCGCTTAAAATGCACTTTTCAGTTTTTCTGAAACGGAGACAGTGTGAAAAGATTGATAGTTACAGAAAACATAGAAAACAGCAGACATAATGGAAAATTTTCTATAAAATAAACTAGATAGCTAAAGAGTAAAAAATTAATGATATAATATAATATATAGTAAAAGCTTATTACTTTCATATATATATATAATATTAAATATACAGTTTAAAAACGTTTTTCTAATAAATTCATATCAAACTAAACATTAATAAATTCGACAATAAAATAAACCCAACTATATATCGAAAAGTCGATTGACATTCATACGACATTTTCATCAATTTTCATTCGTTTCAACGACGCATTTATACAGTTTTCCATTATTTTCATTCAACCTACGGATCCGTTATTGCGCAAACACAATCGACGATCCGCTATCGTAAATCTTCACGAATTAACTAATGGTTTCGAATTAGTGCCCCGGCACCGAATTCGTTAACGGCTGGGTAAAAAAATAATAATCCCACCCCAACGGCGTCGTAAAACGGGAACGCCTTTTCGTGGCCGCGAAGCATATAAAAAAGAACACGTAATATTATACGTCGTAAATTAATTGCCGTTTTTTTTTCTACTTCTTCTTCTCGTGCATAATATTAATACGTTAAAAAATTTTACGACGTCGTCGTAAAAAAAAAATTGCGTCGTGTACACAAATAATGAGAAAAAATAAAAATTAATAGCGAATAGAAAGATTTTCGTCAGACGTTCTTTTCTTTATGAATATTATAAGGCTGATATATAAATTCGATTTATAGACTAAATTTGAAAATATTGAATTTTTCATATTTGATAAGCTGAAATAGTCCTTTTTATTATATTATTATTTATTTTTTCAATAAAAGTATTTATGAATTTACTATTAATAAATTTAGATTTGACGCCACTAATATATAAACGAAAAACTCAATATTAAATATAAAAATTGGACATTGAATACTTTCTATACAATACAGTAGTTCTCAATCTTTATTGAATCACAGAACACTTATCATGTGTGATTATAAATATTTTTGTATAATTATAAAAGTTATTTTTCTAATCAATATTCTGCGGAACATTGTTTAAGAATCACTGATATTAATTAAAAAAATCTTCATATTCCTTTAGTCATGAAATTTTATTTATTTTTTTATAATATTTTAATATTCAAAATACTGTAATTAATTAAACAAATTATATATAATAAATATATTTTGCATTACCAATAATTAATATACTTATTTTAAGTATTATATTTATATAATAGAATTAAATATTAAATGGAAAAAAATATTCATTATAAAATCTGCAAATGTAATATCGCTGTGTATAAAATGTAATATCTCTCTTCAAATTTAATAAATATTTATTGAAACCGACTAATCTTCAACTTAAATAAATCACTAGCGTAAATCTGGAGAGTATAAAATGCCTTAAATGAATTGCTTTCATAAGTAATACTGCCATTAAGTGATTAAAATATAAATAATACATAAGGCAATATTTAAATTTCATAATTTTAACACAACGTCGAAATCCGACTAAATATGAATACATTATGAAACATCTAAAAAATTTGATATAATATTATATAAATATATATATAATGTATAAAAAATATATTTATATATTACACTGTATGACCTGTTATGAAATTGCGAAATTATTCACGACGACCATAAGGGGGGTTGCAGTTCACGTCGTGAATGTATAATAATATTGTATAATATTGATCGCCGATATACGTTTGACATATTGTTACTGTTTCGTATACAAACGCCGGGAACCAACCCCCTGTATTAGTCTGCGAACGCAAAAAGGGGGTTGATAAATCCGATGCAACCCTGTATTCACCGGGAATGGTTGAGGGTTGAATGCGGTGCATAAACGCAGAATTCGAAATTAGAATACAAATATACGTATTTTTTTATTTGCATATATATATATATATATATATATATATATATATATATATATATATATATAGAGAGAGAGAGAGAGAGAGAGAGAGAGAGAGATTTCTCGACTTACAACAAAATTCGATTCCACAATTTAAGACGAAAGTCGAACTTCATATAAAAATATAAAATATATAATTATTATATTAAAAATAATATTAAAAAAAAATAAGTAATAATGATAAAAACATAACTATTAAAAATCCAATATTACAAAAACCTTACGTAGAACAAAAATTTTAAAATATTTTTAAAATATGATATACAATTAATAATGTACAATAATCATTATTAAAAAAAAACGAAATCATAAAATATGTGAATTAAAGGAAAATAAAAAATTAATATAAATAAAATACAAAGCAGAAATTTATCGCACATAAAGACATAAGAGCGAGTGCATATACTAGTAACTGGTATAAAGAGATTTAGAACTTTGTGTCCTGAATGTAAAATGCTTATAAATTTTGAGCATCGTATCTCGAAAGGGAGCTTTTGTGAACACACTGTACATATATAGATATTATATATAAGTATATTCACGAATAACAGGTTACGGGTTCAACTCCGCGATATGACTTTTGAAAATTTCTCATATTAAAAATTAATACAGAAAATGTATGAATTTATTATATATATATATATATATATATATATATATATATATATATATATATATATATATATATATATATATATATACATTTAAATATTAGAATTTAGTTTATTCGTATACATTTATATATTATATAGAAAATTTGTACAACTGTTTCACTTTTATTATATTATATTAGAATATATTTACTGCGAAAACAATAGACTTCATATTCGAATCACGATTGAAAATAATATCAAATAAACCGCTTCGACCGACGTAATTTTGCCGGAAAATAAAAAGAAAACTGCGCAGAGGGGGGAAGGGTGGGTACGAAGGTGAGGGGAAGTGGGTGGAAAAGCGAAGGAACTGTGGAAAATGCTTAGATTGACACGTCGATAAAAACTCGTGCTGGGAAATTGTTTTATACCCGTATGAATAAAATTCGCCGGTAAACGTCAAATGCGTTACATAATAACACGTACAAACTCACGTATGTACCGTGAAATGATTTTATAATGTTTTTTTTTCTATATACACAAAAATAACTTTTATACACCAAGACGAATTTCAATCTGAACGATTTTCGATTATTTTGTATAGAGCTTTCGGTGATAAAACGAACTTTTCGTCGAACGAAACGACATCTCTGATTACTCATTTTGAATTTAATGTAATAAATTTTACTTAATAAATATAAGGATATCTATGATTGTATTCGTGTATATATATATATATATATATATATATATATATATATATATATATATATAAGGTTTGAGTTTTGTATATATTAAGAGGGCACCCCTAAGTGATATTATTATTTCGGTATTAGAAGCGATGGGGAAAGTATTCCATTCTTGCTCTTATGCAACAAATGTTGGGGGTTGTTGGATCAATACTCTCCACTCTCTTCCCCTTTTTTTATCCTGAACCATAACTTGCATAAAGTGTTCCTGTGAAATACGAATTCTTTCAAAGAAACGAGGAGTAGCTTTAGATTTTTCGCTTCTGAAAAAAAAAATTTTTTTTAAACACTTAATTAAAAGCGACGTCTGAAATTTCAGAAACGGTGATATTAACGAGGCCGGATTCGAAGATGGATTAATTTTTAACACCAACAAGATATTTGTCATTATGCGTAGCCGGGGAGGTATAAAAAAAAGAACCCCAGAAATAATGCGAAAGGAAAGAAGGTACGACGATAGATTGTCGAGTTCGATAATGGGAAAGCCGAGGTCTTTTCCGTTGATTTTTCTTACTTTTCTTTATATATATATAAAGAAAACTCTCCTTTCCATATCTGACTCTCTTTCGAGATGAGAGAGAGAGGCTTCCCATATTTTTTTTCTAAAATAAAAAAAAGCTTTCAAAAAATTTTGCGTAAGTGTCGACATTTAATCTTGATTCTTATGCGGAAAAACGACGACAGATTTTCATAATAAGATACAGCGCATAAATAAAAAATAATAATAATAACGCCCCCCCCCCTTATTGCTGAATAAAATAAAATAAATACCTTTACATATCAAATTTTTAATCTATACTACGCACCCTTTATTTTAAAAGCAGAATATTATCCTTGATCACATGGATTTCTTTCATGAAATTTAAAAATTAGAAATTATGCATGAATAATTAGAATAATTTTATCATAAAAATATTTATTATATAGGATTTTTTTTTGAAATATCAATCATTTTTATTCTGTATTTCATTTTTTAGACGTGGATAAAATTTCGTACATTTAATTTAAATAATATTCAATTGTACATAAAAATATATATATTATTAATTTATTTTGTCTTTTTTTTACCAATTTTATATAATGATATATCTTTAATTTTAAAAATATATATATTTTATAATATAAAAAATATATAATTCTTGTATATGAGCAAATTCGAATGCGAGCACAAAACTTCACCCACAGATATTATTATTATGTTTTTAATTAAACGTTTTTAATAGAAAATATAACAAAATATTTAAATATGTTCATACGAACATTATATAAATAATATAATCAAATTCATGCTTGTGAATTATATATATATATATATATATATATAAACCATTCAAAAACATATAAAGTTTTCGGCAATAATTCATACTACTTGTGTCGAAAATTGGAAAATTTATTTCAAACGCGATATTAACTATTTAAGTTATAACACGCCACCGAAAATATATATTTATATTATAATTTATATATATATATAAATATTATTCACAAAGGAAACATTTGGATTTAAGCGCAATTTCTCTCAAAGAAAACCTCTGCGTTTTGTCGACTTAATTAAACCGCAAATATTATTTTAAATGTAATCGCGTTACGTAAGCGTTTTCGTTTTCGTTAGACGAAAACGCTTTTCCCTTTACTAATATATATATATATATATATATATATATAAGTAAAATGAGATGTGCGGAACCTACTTTGATGATTAAATCGTGGTGAATAAGGACGCGTATCACTAGTTTATAAATCGCATTCGAATCATAGCGAATTTCATACTGAATAACGAAACGTTCTCGCAAATAGATAATGTAGACTAATTCAATCTTGTCAGTTCGTGGTAAATAAGGTCACATTATAATATATATATATATATATATATATATATATATATATATATATATATATATATATATTATAGTAAGACTACATTTTACAATCTTAATTTATTATATAACGGAATATGCATCTTAAAACTCAGTTTACTATTATATCTAAAATATTATTCATTGCTTTATTATAATATAAATTAATTATTCATATTATTAAAATGATAATATTAACACTCATATTTCTTACTTGATTTTTATTCGACTTATACGTATAGAAAATAAATAATATAATTGGATATAAATAATGTGTACTATAGTGTCAATGATTAATTACGGAATACTTATAACGATTAATATTAAATTTAATACAAATATATATTAGCATGTAATTCATTAAGAGTTGTCAGTATAATAATATTTTAATATAAAATTATCCGCAGTTAATGCACATCGTTCATCATATCGTTATCAATCTCGCGCATACAACGATTTGATCTGTCTCCCGGTGACAAAGTGTTAATATTATATATGCTATAATACACAGAAATCTCTGTATATAAAATATTTTTTAATAATAAAATTGTATATTTATAAAGCATTTTATAAATTTATATATATTCATATTTATAATATATATATATATATATGGTATATGTGTGTGTGTGTGTGTTTGTATGTTTAAAAAAATATGTTCAAAATGAAAATGGGCGATGTCCATTGGCCTCTATGGACCATATAATATATTCAAAAACAGAGCAATAACTACCAAAAGCACCGATACGAAACCGCAGTTTGCGAAAGTCAAGTTCAAGCGAGCGTTTCCCTAACAAAGGGGCGCAAATCCGAGCCCGCCCGAATCTAATTAAATAATTTTAATCGAGTTAATTTGAAGGCGACCCGGAGCTTTGCGGGCACGAGACTGCCGAAAAGCTCTCGCTCGATGAGGCAACGCCGGTTACCAAAAGCGCACGGACGGGGTATGGGGATTTCTGAAGATTCGATCCGACACAAACCCCATCCACTCCGATATTCCTCGTTCCCGTCCATAAATCGCGTCGTATCTCTGAATATTAAAACAACGTTTTAAAACCTCCCCCATCACCCATCCAGATAGATAACCGAAGAATTTTCCGCGAAACACGGAAAACTTCCATGGACCCCGGGATCTTGTACCTGGGCGTACGGGATTAAGATGAAATCCCCCGGTGGGACACTAGTTTTTGACAGCGACAACCGATCCTTCTTAATCTCCGGAATTATACTGAAACCATTTTCATGATAGAGAGAGAGAGAGAGAGAGAGAGTGAGAAAGTGAAAACTGTGACGACACCTCGCTTAGTTTCGACGATTCGCTTTCTATAAACCGCGGGTTCGAATCCGAATGAAAAACGATCGCTTTGAAACATTATTCGCTTTGTAAGTGTACAAGGAGATTAAAGCAAAACTTGTAAGAAATGTAATTATTTTAGTATTTCAAGAACAAAATATAGATATTCAAAGCATACAAAAGATAAAATTTATTTATCCGCATTGAATCTACCACAAATTTTCCACAAAGGAAAATCGAAATAAAAATATAGATTTTTAACTGTGTTAATTTTTTGTTAGCACAAAAAAAAGGTCATTCATTAGAAGAAAAATGAAATAAAATATAAATAAAACACGCTTTAATGTACCGCCATTTAAACTATAGAATGTTCTTATTATCTCACACTACGCCACTGTTTTTATTATATCTTTTTAATAATGAAAATTAATTTTGCTAAACAATATAAATATTTGATTTATATAAACATTAATTTCTCCTTATATTTTTTTTTCTTTTACAAACATCAGTATTTAGAAGTATATATATTTGAATAATAATATCCATTTTTTTTCTCGTAAAATATTAAATAAAATAAACATTTTTTTAATAATAATTTTTATTTACCATTCGTGAATATTGAAATATATATTTGTATCGAATTCGTTATTATATATTTATTTTTAATTTGTTTATCAAATTTCATATTTATTTCGATATCTATTTTATATAAAATATATATATAATTATAATGCACGATTTCAGAATATTTTTCAATATATAATAAAAAAAAATATTAAAAATTATAGACGCTTATGCTCTATTAGATCTGAGTCAAAATTCATTCAATTTTACAATATAAAACGATTACGACGATCGAACAGAATAAAAATATATAAAATATATTTTTCGAATGTCACATTGACAATGAAAATTTTCATGTTTTTGCGTCGTTTGAACAAGAATACGTTCAAATATTAAACCTGTAAAATATATTATTTACAGCGTAATGAAGAAATCAATATGGCGAACGGCAGTCGCAGACGCCATTATTTTTAAATTAACCGCTCGAAATTCGTGTAATATTTTAGAAAATGTGCCACTTTTCGACGTTCGCCATTTATATGTTGATAATATTATTAGAATTTCATGCCGTTTCCACGTAAATGTACGACAATCACGGATGTATTGTGTGATTTGCACACGAACGCACGCACATTTCTATATATATATATATATATATATATATATATATAAATATAAAGCACACTTATAAAATTAATAAAAGTCGAAAAAAAGTAGGCACTCATAGATTAAATTCAAAGTTTATCAAATTTCTATTAAATTCCTTGTAATATTATATTATATATAAAGTATATAATAATGAATTGTAAATATTTTTACAATTAATAATATAATTTGAAATAAATGTAAGTAAGAAAATAGTTTTAAATTTATTACATGTAAATCGCGGCAACTTCACGACTGCGAATAATCGGACGAACATGTGCATTACCACCAAGATACCGCAGACTGTCAAAATTATAATAGTATTTAGTTGTTGTGAATAATTTATAAGCTCAGTACTAAAACAAAGCTTTTAGCGGTTAACTAACTGTGCTAATATTTTACGTGATATCTCAGCCAAAATATGCATTGTAATATTTGAGAATCTTTGATCAAATGATTTAAATAGATTATTTTTTTCTTCAATCATATTAAATATGTAAATTTGAAAGAAAAAACAACTCATGAATTCCATATTAAATTTCCATCGTTAAAATTCAATTTTCACACGATATAAACGATTAAAAAAATATAAAGGGATATTTTCACGTTTATATTAGAAAATAAAATCTAAAATATATTACCACCCCTAAACAAATAATTCGATAGGGTGGTATGAAATATTCAGAATGCATCTGATTAAACTCGTAAGTGACGTTTAAATGGCTTGTAAAATTTGATATTACCCATATTAAAATGAAGAAAAATAAGAAAATATATATCAAAACAGAAAAAAAAATAGAAAGAAAGAAACATACCAAAGAAAGAAAGAAATCGTAGATGTAAAATAAGGGAGCTCCCCCTTTCGAAATTCCTCTTTACAAGCCAAAGTTTCCCCTTAGATTTATGAACTGAAAGCAACTCGCTAGCGATGAAATTATGAAACAACTTCTGCATTTACACTGCATTAAACACAACAAAGACATTTTTGTTATATTTTTTTTTCTTTCCTCTTCCTTCTTTTCCTGCAGCAATCTTTTTTTCATCCTGCAAACTAGAAGAGTAAAAAAAAGAATACGCGCAACACGAAAGAAAGTACTTAGATTACTGCAGAGAAGCGAAAATAGTAATTGGTATACAAACACAATTACATTCAAAAAATCTGATTAAATTTTTAACGGTATAAATAATGAAGATCTTATTATATATTTTAATGATGTTTTTCATATTTTCTTAATAATAAAACTATCATTGATTTAATATAATAATTATTTTTCAATTAACCTAAAACTAAATTATTATTATATTTTGCTGTGTAATTTTTTTATCAGAACAGTTGTAAAGAAAATTTCAACCATGATAACCCTTCAGAATGAAATTACAAGGGGATGAAATGGGATGAACGAACTGGACGCGTAATGTCGTCCTGTAAAGGGATGAAATGCCCCGGAAACACATCTTTTAGCACTGTTAACAATATATTGACCATCAAGGATTATTATTTGAAAAATATTACTCTGAGATATATAAAATTATGTACTCTATATAAATTATGTTTAAAAATAATTTAATTTTTTTACGAATTCAAAATCTAGATTTACTAAGTCTTAAAGTGCTTTATGGTATTAGTTTATTTTATATAAGATCGAGTCGTCAGATCTATAGCTAACTTTCAGTTTTTTTGTTTTTCGATATATTCAATACATATATCAAATATATTATTTCATATTTATGATTTGTTTACGGCGATCTTTCGTTAACACATTTATCTACAGACGCACAAATGAAAAGGAAAAATAACAGAAACTCTACGAAAAGACGGAAAATTTTCACCCGATCACGTCATCCAAAAAAAATATATATATATATATATGTACATATATATAGATAAAAAAATAAAAGAAAAAAAACGCTTCAGTTTCGAAACCCTTGTCACAATGAAAGTATCGGAAAACTAAGACCTTAGAAGAGCCCGAGAGACGAAATCGGGTAAAAGGGCGCGCATGAAAAAAAAAGGGCTCGATTCGTGTTTTCAGAGACAACTTTTCCAAACGGGCATTAGTATGTAGGACGCGATCTTCAGATACAACATTCGGCCGAGTTCTCACGGATTCTCTGGGATTCTCGTGGAAGTGCTAAAGTAACTAGAGTCCCCACGAAAGATACGCACGCGTCATATATAACAATGCTTAATTTGAAACACCTATTGTTTTGTAAGCTATTTCAACTTTATTTCGCTATCTTATATCTCACGGTCGTTTCTATAATGATTAAGGATTAACACTATCATTGTTACTATTCGTATAAAAGACATCGGCGATGCCTTTTTTTGAAATTCTTAACTAGATAAAATCTAATCTGAGATTACGAAGTTCAATCCTGATGAGACTCTCTTTATACGACTTGCGTATATTGTTTATATATGAAACAATTGTACTAGAAATGAATGATTGATATTTTTATATACATATCTAAATCATTAATTGCTTCTATAATCATGAAATATTTATTAGTATTTAATGATTAAATACATTATTACTTATTTCATAATATTTTTACCCTAAGTTTATATCAGAATTTGAACCACATTTAAATAATTTATTTTTCGAAAAGTATAAAAATACTTGATATTTGTACAAAAAAATGTATTATAATATAAAAAATAAATAAAATAAAAATAAGTATATTTCATATAAAAAAAATAACTTTACTATGAAAATAATACGTAAGAAGATCAAAATGGACATAAATTTATGTCCATTTTGATCTTCTTTTACAACATTTTAATTTTGCTTACAAATTCTAATAAATAAATTAAATCATTACGATATATATATATATATATATATATATATATATATATATATATATATATATATATATATATAATTTTTATTTCAATAAATACACAGTATTATCCATTAAATTAGTATTTAAAAATAATATAAATTGTCAATATAAAAATAGTTTTTTTTTAATTTATTCTAAAATATTTCAATCTTAAACACATATTTTCACATATAAATAATTATATAACATTTCAATCGATAAAAATAGATAATATAATTAATTCGTTTATATCGAAATAAATCATTCTTTTTCCCAAAAAACAAAACAAATATATATATATATATATATATATATATATATATATATATATATATATATATATATATATATATATGAATCGAACGTTAATTAATCGAATAACACACGGCGTACACGTAAATGATAATTATCATTTTGTATCATTTATCATGGGGTTTAATAAATAAATAAATAAATATATAAACATATATATAAAAAGCGGACAATATGCTCGTCACGAACTTTATTACGAGCAACGGAAAATCTAAGCAAAATCCTCGGATTTCGCGATAAACTTTCCTATTTTATCCGTGACTTAGCATCGACTTTATTCCCGTGCAGAAAAAAAAAGTTGATTATGTTTCATTCGGGAAATTTTTACCCCCCCCCCTCCCTTAAATAAACGCTTAATGCGCGCTTTTCTATTCAATTTTGTCCCCCCATTATAAATTCAATTTCTTTTTTTTTATTATTGTATTTTTTGTACGCTTATTTTTTTTAATATATTTTTATGACGTAACCCCGTTGACTTGTTATTGTTGTTTTCGTTTATTGCGAATGATTGCCAACAACATTTATATTTATTCGGAGAAAAAATAAGTTTTGTAACATAATGTGATCTCGTTAGATACAAGAGAGTCGAATCAGTGTAGTAATTTATTAAAGGAAAAACTTTCAACGAGAAAAATCTTACTTTTTATATACTTATATACATACATATTTATGTGTATGAATGTATTTGTATGTGAAAATGTCTATGAAAATTAATTAAAGATATAAACTTATTTCGAGTCTCAAGATAGTAACTTACTTATTTTAATCATCAAATGTTAGATATATATATATATATATATATATATATATATATATATATATAATGTGTGTGTAATTTTTGTATGAAAATGGGATTTTAATTTTTTAACCCATTAACGGCCAACGCCTCATTTATGGGCCATATATAAATATATATAAAACAATAATCATTTAATTTAATATATTATTTATTTCTATTATTTCGTACCATAAGAGGTCAATAGTGTATAATAAAAATATAAATGACCATTATAATTATATAATGTTATAGTATTTTAATAAATAACGCTTATTCATGGAGAAGTTTCACAAAATTATATATTATTCGAATTATAAATATGTAATTAAACTGATTACTATACATAAAAAATAATGTTTTTATTATATATATATGTATATATATATATATATATATATACCATATATATATATATATATATATATATATATATATATATATATAATGACTTATAAATCAACATAATGAAAGTCGTATTTAACATTTTATATAGAAATTCTACGTTAAAAAAAATCACCAGTTTTACAAACCGACAAATAATAATAATAATAATAATAAAAAATACACCCATTCTCTAGGTTTCGCTTTTTCATTTTGACAAATGGAACGCGGCCGAACACAAAGCCTTCCGGAGACACGACGAGTCTAATGTTTTCAGACAACTATGAAAAAAAAATACAACAAAACAAAACAAAAAATAACGGGGTCAAGTTCTTTCAGACGTGCACATTATATACGTTTCGAAAGAAATAACGGCTCGTTCGTTTTCACCCGTTATGCGCCGAATCGTCGAAAGGGTTAAATATTGACCGCGCGCCCGCCGTCTGCCTTTATTAATAACGGGGAAAATTTGTCAAAAAGTAGTTTTATATACGCGTAATATGCGACGGGTCTCGTCAATTGGATTTATATACTGCCTAATGAAGATTGAAGTGTTTCAGATGAAACGCTTATAATCCTTCACTATGACGAAGGTCGAAAGATAAATCGGACGACGTAACAGACGTCGGATTAACATTTGAGAACCTTCCATTGTTCGATAAACTGATTGCTTCATTTACAAGAGGGCCAATTCATTTATCAACGCGACCACCTTACGATAGATAGATAGATATCCGATAAGATTCTAAAATATCGCGTTCGTTGATAAAACCGATCGACGCTTCTCAAACCGTTGACGTTGTGGCCTTTTCGAAATTTTCAAAACGTAGGTGTTCAACAGAGATCGCCAAATGAAAGATTATTTGTGACTCTCGATAAATATATCCTAGTTCACTTTTCATTTTTGTGTTATTATATTTTAAAAATACATATATTTTGTATTTTTACTTAATACATATTTAATTACGATTCGCATAAAATTTCAAAATTTAAAAAAAAATGCTCGGACGATCAAGGAGCTTGACCACATCTGGTGTAGAGTATTATTTCATTATTTTCGTATTATAAATAGAGTTCAGTTCTCTTTAGAAATTTATTCAATCTCGGATGAACTATATTCGAAAATAATGAATAATTCTAATTACATTTATAAATTTTATATCATACATTCGCTCTGAGTCGTCAGATCCACGCTTTACTTTTAAAATATTTTATTCATAATGATTTTGAAATGTCATTATAACTTTTCAACTGATAAAATGTATTCTATATAAATGAAAAATCAAATTATCGATTTATATAAATACTTTTTAAATAATATAATTATACAAAGTCAAAAAACTTCATACATTCATATATATATATGGTATATATATATATATATATATATATATATATATATATATATATATATATATATGGTATATATATATATATATATATATATATATATATGGTATATGGTATATATATATATATATATATATATATATATATGGTATATATATATATATATATATATATATATATATATATATATATAGAAAAAATATAAATATAATTAAAATTCATTCAACTCAATTTCAATGTGAAAATAATTTAATATAAATCTTCAAATAAAATCTTTTGACATTATAAAACGAGTAAAGAAAGAAAAGTTCAACATATTTACGATGAACATCTTCAGAATATTCCTTTTAAAAGAAAAAACGAAATAAAAAAAAATACTAGTAGTTCTTTTAGAAGCGCACTTCAAAACGTTAGCAATTAAGTTTAATTAAATCGTCGTTATTTCATCATTTTCATCATAAAAACGACGATATTCTTCTAAGACACGACATCGTTAGAAAAAGCGAATTTAGTCAAACGATTAATTTGAATGATAAAAGATAAATTTTTAATTATTTTTCGCAATAGGACTCGTATCTTTTATTTTTCAAATAAGAAAATAAACGTCGAAGAACATATAAAAGAGTTATCATTGTTTGATGTAATTAATAAAGTCAAAATATAGAAATAATCGAATTATTTAAATTATTAATTCTACTATAAATTTGTAGAAATAGTGCTCGCAGTAATGGAATTAAAAAAGATATTTTTGTATTAAAACATTAATATATACATTTTTTTTATTATAAATATAAATTTTCATTAAATATAAGAAATTTCCAAGCTGAAAATTTTATAAATATCTTTCAAGAGAATAAAATCGAGGAAGAGAATTAAAAAGCAGAAGCGCAGCACGAAGATTTATCCTGTTCGTTTTAAGAGTAAATTTAATAAAGAAAATGAAAAGTGCAGGAAAATTTTTCTTAAATCATTTTCACTTTTTTTTTTATATAGTATACATATATCTAAAAATGTGAATAACGTGAAGCAGGCGAAAAATATATATTTTGAAATGTAAAATTAAACGCAAAAAATTAGATTTATATTTTTTAAAATATTCTTTTAAATTTAATATTATATGTTTAGTATTTGAAAACGTCTTCCAGGTAAAAAATATAATATTAAAATAAATTAAATCAAAAGCATCCTTTCTGATTATATATATATATATATATATATATATATATATATATATATATATATAGAGAGAGAGAGGGGGGGGGGACACTACTCAATTTTTAAAACTCAGAATTTAATCCGGAAGCTTTTAAACTTTTTCGCTCGCGATTTAAAATTTAGTTAAAACACAACTTTATAACTCAGTGTTATGTAAAAAGATAATACATTTTTCTCTTCAAAAAAAATATTTTTTTTAACTAGAAACCTATTTTAGAGGTCAAAATTATATAATATAAAATTGTGATATGTGATATAAATTTTTAACAATCTCATTTTTCGTACTTTAAATATCGATTAACTTTAACTACACAACTATTAAGTTGTTCAGATTTATATAATTTACATTATAATACAAAAAAAATATATCAATTAAATCTCAGTTTAATAGATTTATATATCATTAAAGCGGATATTACAAAATACAGGTTCGATCAAACGAATTCCTAGTGCTTTCAAAGTAGGTGAGCAAATACAAAATAGGTGGTATGGTTAATGGTAAAGTTGGGTCTCTATCATCCCCCTCAATGATAGTCTGTAATGACAGACCACGGGTTTGCTGAAGGCGGTCTTAACAGGACTAGGGCTTTAAGCAGGTTGAACAGATATCCTAGCAATATAGACACAAGCATAATATTCATTGACTCGTTGGCAACTTAACGAGATTAGTCCGAAAGCAAATGCTAATGACCACTTGAACTTAACTTTAACACGTTTTAACCGGTCGTAGTGTAGCCGAATAATCTAACCACCCTGTACCCCCACCCCTTCTGCGAGGTTTTATTAAATGCTCTATATTATTATTATTATTATTACTTGTCGGTTAAACGGGAGGGTGTTAAAGTGCGTGTCGAACGTGTTAAAGTAATCGCGTTAACGAATTAGTTGCCGTTTCGTGCGTAGCGCGCCTTTCTTGATAGCACCGCTAGCGCCAAAAACTTGTAAATACGACATTGTTTGAAATTATTTATTTTATTCAAAATTTCAAGATGTTATATTTTTATAGCAATTCAGTCCTTTGAGTTATTAATTTTTAAATAATAAAAATTAAAAATATATATATAATTTTATATAATAAGTGAAAAACTTGATATACTTTAAATTCAATAATTTCTAAAACTCTTTAAATCAATATTAATGAAACAAATATGTTATTTTCAACCAATAATGATTAATCATTGCAAATAAAAAAAGAAATTAAGGATTATTAATATGGAAATTAATATTTCATTTTCAAAAACATATGTTTTATAATATAATATATTCATTAAAAATGATAAGATTCAATATTATTATATATTATTATACATAAATAAAACAAAATTATCACTACACGTCACTGCTTCAGCTGAATGAAAACATTTTATATCTACATGTATTTTTAAAATTTTTCTACATTTTTTTATATAAAAATATTCATAAATATACTGATTCAATCCCTAAATAATATTTATTAATAAATTTAAAAATAGTTTAATGAATAAAAACGTATTAATATTATTTGTAATATGTATAAATATCTTATGATATATAAAACAATCAATTCAAATAATCTAAATAGAAAAATTCCATTAAAAATAATAATGAAATTGGACGCAAATTTTTATATATACATATATAATATATATGTAGCCATAAATATACATTATTTTTTTTATATCTGTTATATTTATCAAAATTCCTTTTTGCGGTCATGCATTCGGAGTATTATTGATTGTATGTTGGAATCAAATATATTCTCAGATCACGTTCGCACAATTCAATATCGAGGGGGTTGAAAGGCTGTCAACGACCGACCCTTGGAAACGGACAAAAATACATTTAACTGAAGATTTTTCAGCTTTTAATATCACACAATTCCACAACGATGAGTTTCGTTATTTACGTTAAGTGACTGTAAGAATTTTTTTTTTCATGCGAAAAAAAAATCAAAACATCCCTTACAGCTCCTTCATACTTCAAACGTAATATAACAACTTTGTGAATAGAGGTTTTTTTTTATATGTGAGTATATGTGAATTTTAATATTGAAAAGTTTCTGTTTTTCACATATTTTCATAATAAAAATACAAAGAAAATATTTTATATTATATTTTTGTTTATAAAAGTTTGATCAATGTATGAAAATAATATATATTATATAGAATATCATTTTCAAATATCAATATTTAATATTCGTATAATATATTTTAAATCGAATTAGACATTTTATTCGACCGATTAATACGTTTAAATCAATCAATTAAACTATACTGGGAATCGAACTCGCAAACCTGTTGTTCGCATATTAGTAAACCAAATTAACCACTATCACAAGTGACAACACTAACTAATACAATACATTATTGAACGGGGAATCGCATTTTCAAATTTAATTAATTTATCGCATAATGTCAATTGCACTCCGATATTAAAATTAAATATTTTTTAATGCTTTTATAAAAAAAAAATATATGTAAAAAGGAATAGAACGCCTAAATGTTAATATAGTCATAATCAAGAAGCAAACAGATAATAATATCCCCTGAAAAATATGCATCGTTTCATAATAAACTAGGGAAAGGAGAAAAAAAAGGCGTCCGAGGCGAAAATTCAGCGTCGAAATAAATTACGATGGCGATCAAAAAAAATCCCGAAACGAGTAAACTTTCAAAAATATTGCATAAACGAAAACGAAACGGCGCCGTATTTCCTTGCATCCTGCGAGTATATTATTTTTAATATTCATGGATCTCCCGGTTTCGAGTTTCCACGAGACGGACAGATCTCCGCCATTAATTTTCCGAAGAAAATGTGGGCGTACGAAGGAAATAAAAAAGCGAACGGAATGAAAAAAGAAAAGATAATAATAAAGAAAGGACACGGCGACGATATAAATGGTTAGTCGAATGTGTAGGATAAAAAAAACAGCTATATATATATATATATATATAAACGCAAATATGCAACCCTTATGGAGACCTCTTGAAATAATGGTCCACGTTGAGGACCGTATTAACTGTTTTGAGGGTGTAAGAGTGGACAGGTTGCAGTCGAATTCACATAAACGCGAGTCCAAAACTACCTTTTTTTCAGGATTTCAGGTCACGTTCTTTATCCATTCACAACGTGGACCAATAAACGATTATAAGTCGACGGATATAAGTGATCTAAATGAAAATATTTCTAAATATTTAATACTGACGAATATATTAATTTTATACAAAATGCACAAAAATATATCAATATAAATCAATATATAAACGCATATCGATATGTATTATTTATAGAATTCATCAAAATAAATTATTACACTTCAAGTATAATATATATTAAACGCAAAAGTGCAAAAATCTTTAGACCAATTATTGTTTCTTTTAATGCCTATATAAATTACAGATATCGTAGAAAAAAAAAATTTTTTTATAATATAATATTTTCTAATTATTCATACCAATTAATATGAAAAAAAATTGATCGTCACAAAATTTCTGAATATTGCAATTTGTATACATATTTATAATAAATCGTTCGTTAATTTTTCTACATATTAAGTGATCTATGATATTCATCTAGTTAATTCGAATTAAACCAAGCTTTCAAACTTGAATAATACAATAATATATTATAACATGAGTTACATATTTATTATCGCTAGTATTTTTTATGCATGTGAAGCGTACAACTTTCAAATGCACCCCCCCCCCTTATCCCCCTCCCCCCGTTGCGCCCACATATATATATACCAAAAAAATGTGGGGGGGGGCGATATCATTTAATGGTTGTCCACTCAAAATCGGCAACATTTTCGTCCTTCTCATTACGAAATCGTCCATTTATTTCTGTTTCCGATTCTCATCACGTATTCTAACCGCGCCCGTTTATACGAATCGTATCGATTTATCGTCCAAAAATAATATCTAAATATATATATATATATATATATATATACACAGGATAAACGAATGCGAATCTAAATATTTTTATATTACATTTTTCTTTTTTTTTAGATATAGATGCAAATTTTTATACGTGTACAGTGAACGAAATTTTGTTACCGTATTTGCGTTGTTTCCATATCAAATATCGTGTTTTCTTATTGTCGACCTTTTATCTGTTACTATTTTAAAATAAATATTTATTTTATTCAAAATTTATATTTATATATATATATATATATATATATATATATAAATGTTTCTTATTATTCAAATTACGATCAATCTGCAAATCAAGTAGTTATAATAAAAAAAAAACATTTTTTTTATTCTTACTTTAATCGAAAACAAATCTGATAATCTACAGACTATTTAGTTCATAGGAACAATAAGTGCTTTTGAATTTTGACGACAAATTGTACTAAAATTTAAAAAAATAATAATACACCGATAATCTAAAACGTGATAATAAACGATGATATACCATATATTTGAAAATTATAATGAACAAAAAATAATCTATAAATCTGTGGTATAATATAATAATTATATGAAAATAGCTCATATTATAGAAAAATAATTACATTTTTTTTTCAGCATTTTTACGCTTTCTTAGCCAATATTAATAACCTTGTAAATACGACGTCGAATCGATATTACGACCGCACAAACGACGCAAAATCGTCGAATTCGATTAATTAATTGATTAATTAAGCGAGTAGAAAGCGAAAACTGCGCCCGATTTTGAATACAACAAAACCATGGAATGAACGGCAATTTCAAAATTTTTTTTTATCAGAAATTGAACAAATAATAATAATAATAATAATAAACTGTGTAACGATTAACTTTCGGCAATATCTAGCCGTTGGATAAAAAATTCGTTGACCGAAAAAGACATGAAAATAAAACGAAAATTGGCTAAACTCACGTAATCTCGTCGGATTTCATCGATATTGTTGTTGTTTGTACCCGCCTTTTACTCTAATAGACAAACTTATATATATATATATATATATATATATATATATATATATATATATATATATATATATATATATATATATATATATATATATATATATATATATATATATATATATATATATTAAGTACTTTTTACTGTGTGTGCTGCTAGTTTAGCGTTCGTGTACACAGAAAAGTATCCGGACTGAATTGAACTTTTTTTTTATTATTTGTAAAAGTAATTTCCAGATCTGAATCCCTGCATGTGTACATCTGTTTACCGAGAGTTTATTAGTATTTCTGAAACTATTTTACAAAACAAATATATCATTTTATATAAATTATTTTTTTCTATAATACATTTATATTAAATAGAAATTTGTATTTTTTGTGTCAATTTATATTTATCACTTATTAGCTATAAAAAAGTGCTTATACATATATAAATATTATCTTATCTGATTCTAGAGATTTTGTGGTAAAATTGATTTCCTATATAATTATATTTCTAATTTAACTATAAACATTTAATATAATCGAATCCAATTCACCATTTTCATATACCAATATACCACGATTGATTTCCATAAGAGAAAAAAAAATGAGGAGAAAATCCTGGACTTTAATTATTCAAACTGAAAAGCCAAGGAGAATAAAAGCTCCGAAACTAAACGTAGAAGAGGAAGCCAAGATTAATTGAAAACCGATTGATCGGCACAAGAACAATTTTGTTTACGATCTTTTTCAACATCCACTTCGTTCGTCGCGGCCAAAGTTTCGTCTTCGAAGTTTGGAATTGGTCGAGCTTCGCAAAGAGGAAGACGAGAGCTTTCTTCGATATTCGTTACGAAACTCTCTCGTGGATTCTAGAGGCCGCACTTTCGAGTGTGTCCTCGGTTAAAGTTTTAAATTAAAATATATATATATATTTTTTTAACCGTCGCCTCCGGAACATTGTCAATATTAATTGAATCCATTTCAATTTCCGCCTACGAATTCTAGTATCTCTGATAGCCGTCAGTATACAGTGCTTTTTCGTTTATTATGAAGTAATTGAATAAGTTTAAATGCCACTTTGGAATACTTCATTCCGTAATTTTATCATTATAATCCTTTTGTCTTCTGAATGTATAATATTCTTCAATAAAAATTAGATCATCTTCAATCAAGCACTCAACTTCTTAAATTCCTTCAAAATGTTAAATATGGAAGACACAAATATTATTTAGTTCATTTAACCCAACCTAACAAACATCATTAACTTTAACCTAAGCTAACCACACAACTTCAATGTTTTTTCACTTAATACAAAGTATATATTCTATTTTATCCTAAAAACCAACCTAATAATCATGAATATTGTTTCCCTTAATATGGAAAAAATAAATATTGTTTTGTTCTCCTAACCTAATCTAATCTAAGTTAACCTTAAAAACATTTTTTATTCTCTTAATTTAAAAGTATACATTTTGTTTCGTACTTCAAACCTATTTTAAACCTAAACTAATGAATATCAATAATCTAATCTAACCTAACCTAACCAAAGATTTCCAAGACATAATAACGTCAAATATTTTAAATATCAAACTATCAAAATATTATTAGATATATATATACATATTTTTTATAACATTTTTTTTTTGCATTAAAATAATTATATAATATAAAATACACGAGAACAAAATAAATTCCTACGAAATGCTTTCGAAAACAATACGCTTAATTAAAACAATTATGAACATTCCGCAACTGCTTCGCGATATTATCGAAAACGTTTCATTTCATTTACAGCGACATATTTCACTGTGGAATATTTAAAATAATTTTCAGTAATAATACCAAAAATAATTTTTATTAAAAATCATTAAATATTACGCCGTTACGACGATTAAAACACTTAACGTTCGTTCCAATTTCGTGTTCAATCCCAAATCGATATCGAATAAAACCGTTTTTTTTTTCAATTCATAATTCAAAGTAATATCGTAAAAATTTTTGAATAAAAATCTACGCAAAATACTATTTTTTTTTTAATGAAATCAAATTATCGTTTTTATACTCAACATTAATATGTATTTTTTTAATGAATGAATTTATTTTGAATACGTCCAAGTTTTTTAATAGAAGAAAATCATTCACCATAATAAATAAGCTTTAAAAAAAATAAATGAAAAACCAAGTTTACATGGAATATAACAAGTTTTATGTCAATCGCACATCTGAAAAACCTTTAAATAAATATAAAAGTTCAAATGAAATCGAATCGGTTTACCTCTATCTACATTTTATTATACAAACAAAATATATATACATATATCGTAAAAAATAGTACATTAAGAAGAAGAAGAAAAAAAAAATATATATATATATATACGTTGCACTCTTTTCAAAGTTGAATTAAAATAACCAAATATAAACATCAACAAGACTTAAGAGTAAATAAAACAGTAATTTTAATTTAAATTCTCGGAATAAATTATTAAGTTTGTCCGGATTTCTTCCTTATAATGAAAATATGTACGGAAAAAAATAATATTCAAATTACATTTATATTAAAAATTTCAGACGTTATTTCGATCTGTTTTTTTTTTTTTGAAGATGTATGGTTAAAAATATTTTCATTCATAGCATTGTTTTATTTTTTTCTTTTTCAATTTATTTCTTTTAAAAGTTAACGAATTAATATACAAATCAACATCCTTGGCTTCCAATTAAACTTTCATTACTTGCTTGAGTTATCATCAAAGTACCGCTTCTTGTCCTAAAATTGACGATTATTTCGTTCGCCATTTATATTAAGCTATAAAAAAAAAATGCGAATTAAAACGACATCATGAATTATAACCATATTTCAAGATTAATATATATTATAGATATATATTTTTTTTATTCAACTCATCATATTTATTTTATATTATTGAAACGTGCTGAAATGACACGTTTCACGTGTCTCAAAGTTTAAATCGTTGTCGCAAACTATTTTCAGTACGCGTTCACATTTTCAGCAACTGAAATACTACATACACATTTATTTTTCTCCAATTTCTTATATAATCCTACTTCAGACGAGTGGAGGGAACGTAACGAAACGGAAGCTGTGTAAGCTTATAAAATTTATACGTGTCAAACGATGACCGGTTCAGTTGCCACGTGTCCCACCCTGTATATATATATATATATATATATATATATATATATATATTTATATTTATATGTATACATTTATAAGAGAATACGTATTACATACATATATTTCACGAAGAGACCTTCTTCTACTTCCTTGCCCTTCCTTTCCCTTGAAGATAAACCCTCGGGCAATGCCCATAGGACTCCTTCTGGGACCCATTTCGAGCATCCGGTCTTAGGACGGGCAGTTAATAAATCCCATGTCGGAATATATCCACCGCGTCATAACGAGCCGACCTGTATATAGTATACGACCATAACATAGAGAAAGAGATGCTCATTTTCCAACACGTACTGGTAATAATAACGAGGCCCCATGTACAAACGACATAATTAATTATAACTATATATATATATATATATATATATATATATATATATATACGTGTGTGTGTGTGTCGACCATTTAATGTGTTGGCGACACATTTTCGTTATAAATAAGTTTTTGGCGACACGATACGATCGTTAGTATGAAAATTAACCGTTTAAAATCGTACTTTAATAAATATATATTTATATATTTTTTTATTACATAATAAAACAATTAAAACTAAATTATAATAATTGTTTATATTCTTACGTTTTGAAATGTTTATCGGATATTTTTAAAATCATTTATTTATAAGCGCATTTCTACAAATTGTCTACATAAAAATGAAATAATCTCTCGTTTAATATGATTAACTGGCACCATAAAAATGCCACATCGAGAACATTAAAAGTTAATATGAAAAATATATTTTTTTTATACAAAATATTTTTATTAAATATTATAAAAATATATATCGGTCATAATCAAAATGTGTATTATAATATAATTAACGATTTATTTATAGTATATAGGACTATTTTTGAGCCTCATTTGTTATTTAATTATATATCAGATATTTAATTTTATTATAAAAAAGACTTAAAATAGTAAAATGAAAAATTTATTTAAGATTGACGACAACTAGAAGAAAACAGTAGCAAATAGACTATATTTTAAGTAGTCAGAATTTGAATTTGTATCAGAAAAGACCAAAAATCAAGGTCTGTAAATCCTAATTTTTGCATTAAAATAAAAAAATATATCTATTTTTAATAAAATAAAATGTAATAAATTAATAAATATACGCATTATTACAAAACCCATATAAAATATATTTCATACAATAAGATATAATAGAACAATATTTTATTGTGATAATTTTTTTTCCGACCATTTTATACGAAACTAAATTCCTATCTCATTATTCCCAAAGTTTATATAATATTTCATATATAATATAATATAAGAGACAAAATAATAATATATTTAAGTATATTATATAACAAATAGAATCCTATTATATAACGCAATAGAACAAATTGTTGAATATTATTATAGTATTGTATTGCGCAATAAATGTCGAGTGCCGTTCATAATTCTAAATGATTCACAGGGGAGTTAATTCGATGATAAATTTCACGTTTAATTCATTTTTATTTTATTATATTTTTTTTTTTTACTATTTCACTTCGTGTCATGTCCACTTTAATAACACCAATTTGTCGCGCGTTAATTCATATTCGCTTCATTAACGTTTTATAAATAGAATTTACTGGTATATAATGTCGATTTGTCATATTAAAGTTTAAATTTTCAAAAAATATATATTAAATATATTTAATATTTTAAAATCATTTTCTATGATAAAGAAAGTGATATCACTGATTTTTAAACAATCGTTAAATGTAAAATGTGATTCATAAAAATAAAAAAAAAAAAAGAATTATCAATGAATAGAGTGTTTCAAGTAGACCGACATATGAATTCGTGCACGAAACATATATTTATAATATTTTATATAGAACAAGGATGTCGAAAATGGCGAATCCACTAATCGTCCGTGAAGCTTTTTAGTCTATGTTTTGCAAGTTAAGAAATTAAATTCTATTAATCTTACATTTATTATTTATCATATTTAAATATTTTTTAATGCGTCAATAGCTCACCGCTTTTAATTTAAAAACGAAAGCGCCCTAGACGACCTAAAGTTTAAACATCCTCGGTAGAAAGTTTAATCATTGTTCAATAATATCAGCAAAAATAATTTCGAGTAATGATCAATCAAACTTATTTAAACGTCTATGAATTAATCAAAATAGACCGAATCACGTGCAAGATAACTTCATGAAATATAATAAAATTATTCAATAATTCGAAAATACACGCTTCGTCAATTTATTTGCCTCAAAAGTTCATTCATTAATAATAAAAAAAAGCTCGGATCTAATTTTAAACCGATGTACGCTTCGCAAAAAGCTCGTGAATTAGAGGCTTATTCGATGAAATTGCCTATTCGCAAAATTAATTCCGAATTCGCATACGCAATAATAACGCAATGCGAAAACCTTTTTTTTTATTATTTTCATTTTCAATATTGTTATTGCGAGAGTTGCGGCAATTTTGCGGACTTGAAAAATTTCATTATGGCCGAAAAAGCGAAACATTAGACCGGAGAAAATTCGTGAAAATCGCCAAATATAACGTGTTATTACATCGAAATTTTCCTATAATCGCTTAAAACATAATAGTACTGTGCGTTTTCTGAAATAATATTACGTTTCATTTCCTTTTTTCTCATAGTTAAATCACTTTTATCACAAAAAAAAAAAACACTAAAAATCCAGATTAATATCTTTATATAAATGATTATAGTTGTATGACATATATTCTTTTTAAATCTGCACTATCTGCATTTTTCCTTTGAACTCTTACATAAAATATCGAGTTACTCGAGCACCATAAATAGTATAGAGAGGAATATAAATATGTGAAAAGGGGAAAAAAACAAAATTTATTCCCTTAGATAGGTTTAGGATTTATCGTAAAATCCACAAACGATGTTTACTTTCTCCCTAAAAAAAAAGGGATTGAGAGTTGAGCTAGGAAATTGCATATTTCCTTATATGCAACCATATATAAACATATGCCATACAGAATTTTTATTTAAGTAAAAAAAAATATGTTATAATGATTTTTATATATAAATAAAAATTTATAGATATTTTTAATATTATTTATAGATATTTTTAAAGACAAAAAACAATTTTTGAATTATGAATTGTTTAATAATCATTATATATTTATGCAAGTTGACACAAATCAAGACATATATAAATAAAACATATATTTACAGACTTTATAACATCATTTCTATACTAGAAAAATACTAATAATAAAACGATGTTAATTATTATAGACAAAGAAACGATATTAATTGTACTACATTATACCATATATTTTTTTAATTAACAAGAGGATATAACGTATAGTAATAAAAATTGATTTTTTGATTAATATATTATGTTTAAAAATAATAATAATAATACTAGAATTGATTCAATAAAAATATGTTGTTCTATGTAATAAGAATATAATTAAAAAATGAAAAAAACTACCTACGAAAGAGTTTTAAGTTATAGAAAAGACGTTCCAATAAAAAAATGTAACATTCTAAGATTTATATATTAAAAAAAAAAAATATATATATATATATATATATATATATATTATAGTATTCAACAAATATCATGTTTATTGTGTTAATAATTATTCGATCGCTGATTATGTTTAACGTTGCTTAAATTGTTCTTAATTTTCTTATCGCTCATTTATAATTATATATTACAGAAAAATAAATTGTACGCCATTTTTTTTTCAGCAATAAATATTAAGACGAAATAGTCTGAACAAAGGAAAACTTTATAAAGCGAGGTGAGTGAGGCAGTTTTTCATAAACGAGCGATTGTTCTCATATTTCTCTTCTTTTTTACTTCGAAACAACAATAAAAAAAAGACATAAAGTGTCTTTTTTCTTTCGTCTTTTTTTCTTTCGTATATACCATATATATATATATATATATATATATATATATATATATATATATATATATATATATATATATATATATATATATATATATATATATATATATATATATATATATATATATATATATATATATATATATATATATATATTAAGAAATAAGATATTTAGTTGTGTTTTCTTTTTAATATAAATAAAGTTATCATTGCTCTTCGACCTGAAATGAAAACGTAATAATTTCCATAAACGTCTGAAACAGAGGTATTCAACGTTTCGTTTTTCTTAATTCACAACAAATAAACAGATGAAATTTATTATATACTTATAAATATATAAAATAGATTTTTCGATCAATTTCATCTTCCATATACGAAAATAAATATTTGTTCATATATATATATTATGTGTTAAATAATTTAATACTATGAAAATATCTAGCTTATTAAAGTAATGAAAATAAAAATTATTTATTACTTATCGATGATTCTAAGAGTGTATAGAACATCTTGAAATCGCAAATTGTACGCGAATCTCACGTTGTACATACCTGAAACAAAATTTAATATCAATTAGAACAATAATATAGATATATCGATAAGGACAAATTTCGATATATATATATATATATATATATATATATATATATATATATATATACGTAAATATATATTAATTACTGAAATGCGCAAACTTTACATTGTAAATTTTAAACAACAAAACAATTTAATGCTTTCATACAAAATTACAATGACAAAACTCTATGCTTAATTAAATTTATAACATCGCTCGTAATTATTAAAATTTTATATAAAATAGTTAAAACGACACACTCTTGTAAATGTGATAAATTTAATTATATCACATATTTGTGCGTTTATTACGCTGAATAATCACAAAACGTAATATTAAAAAAAAATATAAAGGAGTGCCATATTTCGTTGAAGGAATACACATACACACACACACATACACACACACACACACACACACACACATATATATATATATATATATATATATATATATATATATATTCGTAATGCGAATATATTATTCGCACTTTCATTTCCGTTTTCATTTTCAGATACGATTCATATAAGATGGGTGTACATATATGAAATTGAATTCTTCAGTATATACATAAACACGAATATATTTTTATATATAAAATGATAAAAAAAATATATATGTATTATATATAAAATAATAAATAATTTACTTTCAGCAATATTTGTTATCGAAACCTGTATGAAATAATAATTAATACGTTACATTCAGGAACGTTATATAAAAGGAGCATTATTTGAAAAAAAAATATTTTTTCGTATTCAAAAAATATGAATGTGCTAACAATTTTATATTGCGAAAAATGATATAAATATTAATAATTTAATAGCATTGTAAAATTTGTACGTTTTTATCTTTTTAATTTAAAAATAAATCTGCTCTACAAAACTGGGTCACCAATTCTGTGCTCGATTTATAATTTTTATATTGCTATTGAAAACACTTTTTATTAAATAAAAAAAAACATGTTTTTTAAATAAAATATGATTGCAGGGTTTTCGAAAAATTTTCATTACAATGGAAAATTTTGTAAATTCAGAAATATTACATAATACATGGTTTATTTTTTATATTGAATATCTTTTTTTTTTAATGAAAAAAATATCGTTATATCACATTATTTATGAAGTACTAGATTTTTTCATTGTATAATATTATTTCTAATTATCACAAAAAACCTATTCAGTTTCAGCAAAACTTAATAATAAATAAAAATGATAAATATTTTATATAATTAATACAGAATTCAAATTTAAAACAAACTTTATTTTCAATGTTAACAATTATTTTCCAAAATCTATCTTAAGAATACATCTCTTCAAAATCGTTTCGTTTCATACATAATATCATATAATATAATAATTCATAAAATAGTCCGAAAATCTAAGTTTTCCATTGAAAATATTCCGATAAATTTTTGAATCGACCACGTAAAAGCACACATAATGGAAGTATTATTTATACGATGAATGAACGGTTCGAATGGCTTTCGGCAGGAATCCAATAATTGTCCGGCAGTCCAGTGCTAATTTCTGCTGGCAACGAGATAGGATGATAAATGGGGTCCGATCGGTTGAGGTCATTCGTCATACTCAATTATTTCAGGTATGTGCTCCCAGATAGCCAAACAACAAAGAGATGGAACAATGCGCGAAGACCGGGAATGTCCAACCCGTCTCCGCGAACCGTTCTCGACATATTCCCGCATTTAACGTGTTTGTGACCTATTCCCCTCCCCGCCCGCCCGCCCGCCACCATTACCTCCATCTCATCTCACGTCCATTTTGCCACATAATATGTGTGAAAAGGGCATTCTGAGGCACTCGACTATGATAAATTGACCGCCAATTGTGCGTAACGACTTATGATCAACGGTCCACAAGAAATGTCCGGTGTGGATGTGCCAGATATCGAGACTGAAAGCCGGAAGTGTGAATCGCACAAAAAAAAACATCATCACAAAAACCATTTGTATTATTAATATATATATATTATCATCCGTGTCGATAAATGATTAAGTTCTCTTAATAACATCGAACTGATAGAGACTCAATTTGCTCCAAATTCAATATATAAAGATCGTGAATTTGATGATTTCAAATTTTAAACGTATTTTTCCACGAAATAAAAATATAATCATATATAAAACGACATTAAATAATTTTGATTTACTTTCATTCTACGAAAAAAAAAATAATTGTTATAAATCAGAAATCAATGAACAAATTTAATTTTAAACTGTTGCCGAAAATGAAGAGTGACAAAAATCAAAATTAAACCGTTTAATCGATATACTGAAGCGTAACTGTTTTCGAACATTCAATTAAAAAAGGATTTTCGGGATACCGAAAAAGGACGAATTTCGCTTATAGTCATGCGATGTCGATGATAGGAAATAAAGAAGAAGAAAAAACAAACCGTTCCCGATTTCAGCTTCGAACCGATAACGAAAATTTGATTACAAACCGGTTCGATAATTAGACGAATTCGCATTTCAAAGGTGCTCATTAGTGAAAATTAGACGAGGCGCCATTTTAATTGTGAAAGGAAAATCGACTCGAATTACGGCGTATAATTTGAAACCATGCTTTTCAAATACGCGTATATAATATATATATATATATATATTTCGTATATAAATACTGAAAAAAAATAAAAATAAACATAATATTGCATAATATCAAAAGCGATGAGTGTTTATTCAGTTTTTGTACGTGAAAATTTAACATGAAATTTATTTTTAATGACTTTGTAAAAAGTTAAAAGGATTTTTCACATTCACCATATTCATTAGATTGTGTTTCGTCGAATTACTATTTATCACACATTTTAAATATTCATATTTTATATTTAAACAATAAAATAATGATTTTATTTTATTTTAAAACATATTGTTTCATTCCTATAAAAAAAATATTATAAATAACAATTAAATGAATATCGATTGTGTGCAAGATTCAAAATTTGAAACGATAAATTATCTAATCCAATATAATACATAGCGCATCAGTCGCAAACTGTATTAATATATATATTATTAAACTGAAAGATAAAAGTTATAAATTATTAACTGTATATAATGAACCCATGGGAGCTGTAATTTCAAATATTCCTTATTGTGGTTTGCGGTTGAAACGGCGAGTATGTCGTTTGAATCTTTGTGATACGAGAATTCCGCGGGTTTTTGATTTCCGCCACACGCATATTATAAACATAATACAACATTATTTTGTACAACATAACCGTTTATAAGTGGATCGTCTGCTTTGTCTATAGTTTCCATACGGTTTTTGGGTGGCGCAGTGGCGTGCGTGGCTTCAGAAGCAATAAACAACTTTCCCCAGTCTCCGTAAATAACTTGCAAACAGGTGCTTTTGATACGGTATACCAGAACGGGTTGCTTTGTTCTCTTGAATTTCGCTCGCTCTAACAAGACTAGAAATAGGGATGAAACTTTGGCACCGAAGGGGTTTCCGAGATTACAATATCCGAAATTCGACGAAGACCCACCCTCGACCCCTGAAAAAGAAAATGTGTGTCCGATATATAGAGAATCGAACGTCGATATCGTGTCGGATTTCGTAATAGTGAATTGAAATCGATTCCAAGAGTCGCGTTTGAAGAAAGAAAAATGATATCCATATATATCAACGCATTATTTTTGGCACACTTTTTCTTTTGGAAAGCTCTCGAACGGTGTTTCTCAAACGTTACTACATATTATCGATCGCTACATTTTGTGCTATCTTTATTTATATTATATATATATATATATATATATATATATATATATATATATATATATATATATATATAACGAGAAACGCGATTAAATTTCATCCACTCGATAGCCTATATATTTCGCACCCAATAAAATCCAATTAATTAAATTGTTTATCACAATAATAAATTCAATTACTCTTCGGGGACAATGCCAATTAAAACATTTTTACGCTAAAAATAAAATATTTACGATATTTTCCATTTCATTTTAAAAAATATATATTTATAAAATTAAAATTAACATCCTAGAAAAATATAACTATTTTTTTCATCATTTTATTTGAGAAATTTAAATCAAAACTTTCCTTAATGATTACTATCAATCCTATTTATACCTTACTTAAGTAATAAAATACCCATTAACATTATTTTTATTAAGTGTAATATGAATTAATAAGTATATATATATATATATATATATATATATATATATATATATATAGAAATTGAATTTATTGAGTAGTGATTATAAAAACTTGGCACATCAGCACAATGGGCGTCGAACCGATAAATAAGTATTCGAATTAGAAGCATCTGCGTGTTCGATTGATGGTCAATGGTGTGAGAAAAGGAGCTATGTGCCCAAACAAAGTATCCATTCCCATCAGTTCCAAACACCGAAACCATCAGATTAACGATATCGAGTGCTCGTTGGCTCAAGTTTTGGCAACAGGAAGTTTAGTCGAGTGAAACCACCAGACCATCATCCGGTCGACTTCCGATTTGACGCACCTCCGTATTTCACTCTCGCGTTGCCGACCGTGGAACGCGAAAGGCACATTTATATACCCTGCACACATGGCTATGCTCGAACAAAGGTTCATTCGTACCAACCTTCGGTTCATTCTACGGAAAAAAATCTCTGATTAATGATTCCGGACGAGAATCCTGAAGGAACGAAACACACCTTCGTATTTTATGCGCATTCAGTATATACACTATGAGAACCGAAGAGTTTGTTTAACGATCGGCAATTACGACTTTTTATATCGAGATAGTTTTATGAAAATAAATTATTTTTAATCAAGCATTAATTTAATATTTAAAAACATTAACCTTCGATCGACCCATTGACGACTGTTCGACCCCTTTCACGGTTCCATTAACCTTCGAGAGATTTATATGAACCTAACTGGAAATCTCGGACTAAAATCATTAATATTTAATACAAAAAAAGGGACAAAAACAAAAAAAAATATCTCAGAACTACATAAAATTTTCAGAAGCAATCATCAGATAAACAATGTTAATACTATCATAAATCCCTTCACAATATCTTATACAATATTATGTTTCATAACAAACGAAACGGAAATTATCAATGAAACAGTCTCTCCCTTAAAAAATTTTAAATTCAGACACAAAAGACAAAAATACAATAAACTGATCCGAAAGAAATTTATTTTAGATCATTATGTTGAACGCTACCAAAATTTTTAAAAGAAAATAATGTGTTATTAATGCAAGAAAAAAAATTCTGGAAGAATTCAAAACTCATGAAAAAATATTAATAAACACAAATACACAACGGGAGACAGTTTTTTAGGGGATGGGACGGTGGTAATGAGATGTCAAATACCCGAAATCGACCCGAGTTATTTGCACTCGTTTCGCAGATTTTTCATCACGCGACGACGAGTGGCGGGGAAGTGCGGGAGGGGGGGGGGTAAGAAAGGAAGAAAAGACGTAAAACTCGAACGAGAAAACGGAAAATGTCAAAAGAGAAGCCGGCCCCGCAAAAGAGGAGTATATGGGAAAGACGGGGCTAAAAAGAGGAAGTAAAAAAGATGGGAGTGGGAGGTGGGGTTGGGAAAAAACGGCGCGAATTTCATTTAACGCGAACGTTTCGCTCCATTTCGAAATCGTAATAGGTCCCGGGGTTCGAAACGAGGGTATGGTGTCGGTTATTACCGCCCGTGTGGAGACCAGAAATAACCATAAGATATGCCACCCTGCTGCTGACTCTTCTGGGGCAAGTATTTTACCCCAGTGTGTACGTACCGTGATGACCCACACCATCGAATTTCCCAACGCTGATGAGGTAACCAAAGAAAACTCTCACACCATCTTCCCACACACACACACACATATATATATATATATATATATATATATATATATATATACGTGGGTGGTTGAAAATACGTGTCCAATACAAAAAAGCGTGTTTAGTACAAATTTCGATTAAAATGAATTGTTTAAAAAAATAAATTAAAATTCCCATCATTACTATAAATATATTAAATGTAAAATTCAACGCACAATAAAAATATATCAATATATCGAATTAAATTTAAATATAACAATTGAACCATATAAAAATCATAAATTCCAAAAAAGTATACAATATATATAGAGTAATATTGATTCATTTTTTTTTGATAATATTAAATAAACAAATGAGTTGAATAAAAAAAAAATAGAGTACGCCAGTGATGGTAAACTTGGCACACGCGTTCCAAAGACGGCACGTACGGCAATTTAGCTGGAACGTGAACGATTTACACGCGAACAAAAAAGCTCTTCGGTCTTCATAAACAGGCTTCAGAAAAAAAAACTACTTCTCATATCTAGTCGTCGTATAATATATAAATAAATTTTGGAACGCGAGCGTAAAACGGTTCGATACCTCTGAAATAAATATTGAAACAATACAATATTATATACTAAAAATTCGATATTATCTGATTATATAAATTATTATTTATATATTTAAAAACTATATTCATAATAATTAATTATATATTTAGAATACATGAAAAATATTTAAACATATGATCGTCAAATTGTAATATATTTTTTTAATAAAAAAAAAACATTTTTTATATAAAATCTAAAATATATATGCAACAAATAATTATCTAAATAATAATTTAATAATTAAAGAAATTCTAAATTTAATATTAAACAAATATATTGTTATACGAAACGGCAACTACAAGATAACGCATTATAATACATTATCAGAGTTCGAGTTCAAGTTTTCAGTTTTCGCGAAAAGTTTCAGTGTTAACAATGTTTAACCGCAGTTTATAATAATTACATACACACATACACACAAGCAATATCAAAATAGACGACGCACTACTAATTAACTAATTATTAATTATGTCGTATTAATAATCAAAGTTTGCGTCTATAAACTTTTTCTAATATTTTGTAATTATTCATATTACTAAGATTTTAATCAAAATTATATATATATATATATATATATATATATATATATATATATATATATATATATATAAAATACACATATAAATTAGTTATATTGTCTCTATTTGAATATAAATGAAAAAAAAACTGTATACAACAAGAACTTATTCAAATTTGTCAGCACGAAAATGTGACTCAGACCTCAAAAGGGCTGTCTTATAGTTAATTTATTTCATACATAGTAATTATCCGAGATTCTAGCATTTATTAAATCCAACGAGCTACAAATAAGATTTGTGATTTATAATGCGACATTCCACTAGGGCAATTAATTCGCTTTTATCGCTTTTCACAGCGGTTGTAGATTTATATCGAAAAGCCGCAGGAGCTTCAATATAAGTCGTCGAGCTTTTGGCCGATTTAATTTCTTTCGCTTTTTATATCAATTAAATTGAAAAAAAAAAGTGTGTCGTACATATTAAAGAGATTTAATTTATTATTATTACGCAAAATTTTATTTTTTTTATTATCAATCATACGTTATCGTTAAAGTGGGTAAGTCGTTAATGTACTATATAATTTAAATAAAATGGAGAATAACAATTTTTTCACTTTAACGGTAACACATCAAATTCGTCTCCTAAAACCCGTCATCATAGAATCAATATGAAATATTATAATTAAAAAATAAATTCATATTATATATTAAAAATGATAACAGCTCTACTACAATTTCAATTATGTAATAAAGAAAAATAAGATCGGTTCAAAAAACGCTGTGGCCTTTAAATGGGATAAAAAAATTATATATATATATATATATATATATATATATATATATATATATATAAATATAAACTCGGTAATGATATTCATATTACATTTAATAAAAAATTCATACAAATACTCGTACTTTTTAATCTGATGTTTTTCAAACGTTGCGTCGTAAAAGTTTTCAAGAATATGCGGAAAATTTGTGAAAAAATCAACAAAAGGCAAAAGAAGAGAAAAGTTACAATAGAATGTCGAGTAATTTTGAAAGCACTTTTTTTAAGTTACATAAACGTATAACTAAGTAAACGTATATCTTTTGAAAAATTATTATATATATATATATATATATATATATATATATATATATATATATATATATATATATATATATTTACATTTTAACGATTTAAATTTGACGATTAATTCTATAAATATATAGAAAGATTAATAAAATTATTTTAAATTGTATAAATCAAATTACTTAAAGCAACTAATAAGTGATTTATTATTGTAGTACATATACAATTGTTTAGTACAAATATTAAAAAAAAAACATTTACAACAATTTTGCCATATTTTTTTTATTTCTAGTAATATTTTTATAAAATAAATATCTTCCAAAATTTATAAATAAAATATGATAATTAGAAATATTGAAATAATATCAAGAATCGAACGTGTGACTTTCGATATAATATTTATAAAATAATTTAACTAAAATATATTTCTCAATTATATGAAAATTAAATTAATACAAAACTTAAGTCCAAATTATATATCAAAACTATAATCTGAACAAATTAGATAGAAACGATGAAAGACTGAAAGAAGCGACAGAATATAAGTACATATATATATATATATATATATATATATATATATATATATATATATATATATATATAAAGGGAGTTGAAAATTATGAATCGTACAAATCAACAAAATTGTCATAAGTTACGAAAAAGTACCGACGCCAGGGTGAAATTGGCGTACATTTCGCGTGTGTAACGTGCCTCGGATACTTTCAGTTATATGAAAACTCTTTCAGGGGTGCTGAAAACGGGCAAAGGCAAACGACTGTCACAGCAAATCTATATTTGAACACGCTCCGGGAAAATTTTCAAAGTGTACAACTTTTCCGGAAATAAGTTTGCACGGTGAATACGTGACCGTTAAGATCAATATGTTCCCTTTGGCGCGCGACGATAAATAATAATAAATATTTCGTCTTTATTATATATGTGTATGTGTGTGTGTGTGTGTGTGACTGTTTATGTAATAAGTCGATGTGTTATTTATATATTTATTTATTCGATTTTGATTTGATTATATTATATTATAGTATTGTTTTCTTTTTACAATTATATAATCAAGGAGTAAAGAAACTTTTTGCCCATAAAGGTCATTTTTTAGCAATGACCTCTCATGGAGGCTGCATTAAGCAAAAAAATGTGTAAAATAATGTAAATGAGGAGTTAAAAATATTTATACATTTAAAATTAGATAAATTAAATTGACCATGAAAATAAAGACATTTCATATACAAAATGTTAAAAAAAATAGAAATTCCATATAAAAGAACATAAGAGGCCGAATTTGGTAATATTAAAAACCATATGCGGCCTTAAAGCCGTAGATTTCCCATTCCTGATATAATCCATACTATAATTTGAATTATATCAACAATTTGACCAATAATAGCTAAAATGTTTCACAATATTTAAAATTGATTTATAAATATTTAGATTAATATTATTTAATATCAGTTCTAAAATACAAAGATAAGTAAATAACATAACATAAATATACCGATAGATTTTAATTTTTAGATATTAAATTTATTTATCAGGTTCTGAAAATGATGATATCACAACATTGATATGATCTGATGTTAGAATGAACATTTTTCTATTCAATTTAAATACTACAAAGATCTAAATCTCTTAATCATTTCCGGATTATATCAAAAAGGGACAGAAAAACATGGATGATATCGTAAAAATAAGCTGCCTTCACAAAATACTAAATAATATATTCTTTCAGAAATACATTAAATATTTAAAAAAGTATCAACTATATATATGATAAAAAAATAAATAATGATTGAATTAAAAAATATAAAAAAAAATAGATACGCCACTGAAATTTTTATGAAATATTTAAATTCATCTATAGACATTTTGTTTCAACCTGTTGAATCATCCGATTCAAACCTCAGATATTATTATGACTAATGTCAGAAAAAAAATTCAACTGTATAATAAAATAATAATAAAAGATAATATTTTTTATTATTTATATAGTTTTGACGCTTGAATTAGCACATTATTGCCTTATTTGCGATATTCGAATAAAAAATATTTAGATATCGCAAACAATTATATATATATATATATATATATATTATACAATAAATATTATTATTGACAGTCATAACATGACCAAAAAAAAAATACGTCCATTAAATATTGTTTATTCAACATTATACACACATCAGTCAAATAAAAATCCACCCTCCACCCCCCCTCCAGTTGAGCCGTGACAACATTAATATAAATAATAGATGAAAATGTCGTCAAAAAGTTTCAACTGGGAAAACCCTTCAGATTTATAGATCGTTCGTTCCGATCCATAGAACAAGCGGTCACTATCCGATTAGGGGTTGTTTCTAAACCACCCCTGAGCTTTATTCGTTTGTGAGTCATTCGGTCGGATAAGAAAAATATTCATCTCGACGGGTATAAGTAACCCCCGTAGACCTTTAGATTTAATTTGGCAACAACCACCCCCCCAATTTCTATAATAAAAAAAATGTATTCTTTCATCCCCCAAACCTTATATATGTTTTCGAAAAACGTTTGTAATGCAATGAAATACAGAAAATTCACATATATAACGGTAAATTATGTTACGATTCTGAACTGATTACCGTTTTGTTCGACGACGGTGTTGACTTTTTATTGCTGACAATAAACATTTTTATCGTTTTGTACTAAATTTTTGCTAATATGTCGTTCAACTGTATACAGATTCATTTATAATGTTCTATTTAATGTGCATATTTCGTATATAAAAACGGGAAAAAAATGTCAATAAAATTCATAATATCGTATCGTAAAAAAAATATTTTTGCATTGTCTACTTGAACATCGCACTAATAATACATTTTTAATACGTCATAAATAAATTTATTATTTAGTATATAATTCTTAACAATCAGTAATATAATAAACCAATTTACAACCCCTACAAACATTAGTTTTTATTTTATAGATTTAATTAAAAATCGACGGTTCAACAACCCTTTTAAATCAAGGTTGCTCTTTCAAGATTCAAAATGCTGATTTAATATTTATTCATACTATCAACTAGTCTATATTCAAATTTTTTTTTAATATTTTTTAAAACTTCAAAAAATCGGAAACTAGACTCAAATTCGTAATTATATAATGATGTCAAATTTGATCCTTTTTTAATTTTTAACTAATTTATCAACTATATTTTAACTCAAAATACTTTTTTTTCATACCAAAATAATATCAAAAAAAAATAAATATAGACTTATTAAAACAATTATTAAATTTGAAAAACGAATATTGTTATACTTCTTAATAAAAATATATGATTACGAAATGAAATCATATAACTGTCATTAAATAAACAAATTGTATGTAAATATCAAAATAATATCAAAAAATCGGATATAGACTAATTAAAACAGTTACTTAACGATATTTTATGACTATATAAAACAAAGACAATAAATATAAAAAATAACCCTAAATTACAAAAAAAAAATACAAATATTACACAAATCTCGACCGAAATAAAAATCCAATTAAATCGACATAAATAATCCGAAATCATTTATATATATATATATATATATATATATATATATATATATATATATATATATATATATCACCCCTCGTAACAGAAGCGATAACGTCGACCAACCCTGCACCACCTGTACGAAAACACCCTTAACTCTCTTATTTTTATTATATATATATATATATATATATATATATATATATATAAACTCATAACCACATACACCACAACAAACAACCCTCAAGCGAAGTATTCGAATCGTGCTCGATTACTTTCGCCGCAACGATCTAAACTACCCCTTCAATCCAATAAGCCGCGAACTAACGCCACCTGTCGTCATAAAACCGAACGCAATCATCCGACTCGCCCCCCTTCGCCCCGCGTCCGGTGTCATTTAATAGCAGACGTTCTACTAAACTAATATAGCTAACTTTTTGATTTGGTTCCCGTCTGTGTAGGACGTTGGCTTTATTGTCAACGGTAAACTTTAGATCGTGTCCAGACTGAACGGTTCATTCATATATAATGAAATCAACGTCTTGCATTCATATCCTTGTTATTTTTGCTTTGTTACGTCGATGTCATACATTATACTATATTTTCTTTATATTGCATCCCTTTATTCAATTTCATATATATATATATATATATATATATATATATATATATATATATATATATATATATATATATATATATATATATATATATATATATATATATATCGCGATTAAAGTTCATCGAACACAGTCGAGTATCGTAAAATATAATACGCATCCAAAATATAAATCTAAATTAATCTATATACTATAAAAAATATTTACATTCATTAAATATATATATATATATATATATATATATATATATATATATATTTATATGGTATATAATAGAGAAATAAATTAATTTTTATTGAATTGAATTCGATATTTGAATTCAACAATACTTCCATTATTATATATAAGATATTAATAATACATTCCAAAAATAATATAAAATTGAATAAAATAATCGACATGACAATTTAAGCAGAAAATAGTTGAATAATTGATTTCAACGGGAATTTTATTATAAATTATTTTCAGGTAATCATTATTAATAAATACCATAATTTCGTAATAATTTAAGTTTTAACACAATATTTAATTATTTATTCTATCACATCAAATATTTTTTTGTATAATTTTTAGAACAGAAAGACGATATTCTCTATATAAAAAAAATGATTTAAATTTTAAAACTATGTAATAATGTATTTAATATACTTTTTCCATAATTGCAAAACAACATTTAATTTCGTCTCAAATAAAAAAACGACAACGCATAACCCGTTAAAATCGCTTCCATAAAAATCCTATTCGCACTTCTTTCAAACGTCTATTTATAATTATATTATATAATTTTAATACCGTATTATATATTTATAAAGAAAAAAAACAAAATTTTAATTAAAAAATCGCGTATATAAATACCGTTAAAAAACCCATTTATTTTCAGCATAATGACTATTAACGAGACACTGTAAAAGAACGTTATTCAAAATGAGAAACAGAAGAGAGACTTTTTCTTTTCATTCTTTCATTAAGAAAAAAAAATTAGAATTTCGACCTTTAATTTGTTTATCAAATTAAAAAAAAAAGCATTAAAATATTAGAACAATCCGTTGTAAATTTATATAAATTTCAATTGTCAATATATTGGTATTTCATTGATCGTATTCCCAATTTTAGATTATTGATCGATCCTATTTCACCTGTCATACAATGTAATTCCAGATTTATACCCGATCACGATAACAAATCCCATATAAGTTGGCGTCGAGTGTTTAGTCCAATCAATAGTTCGTTATTGAACTATCAAGGGACGTGCAGGATTCGTAAGCTACATCCTAGTCCAGATTTCAACCCCCGAAAGCAATAAAATAACATCAAAAATACCCACCCTTAGATGGAATACAGTTACGCGACTCACAATAAGACAACTTCTATGTACTTGTCGATCTCGAGCACGACTCATCCCTTATATATATATATATATATATATATATATATATTTATTGCTGGAAAAGCTCGATTTTCCCAAAGCTTTTTCAACCCAATAAATGCAACTGCACTTTTCTTCTATCATCCTTAGCGAAACTACGTAAGACGGATAATCCAAGATCAAAACGATATCCGCACTATACATAAATATATATTTTTTTTTTTCAATAAATATAAATTAATATATATATATATATATATATTTTTAAGATGGCGACTATATTAATAGATTTTTTTCTATTTTGTAGAAAGGATATCGCGAGAAAATCCCATTACCTGGACGACAGGAATATAGTATATATAACAGATTTTTTACTCGCTCTTTTCTTTCCTATCTTTTCTTCCTTTTTTTCTATTATCTTATTGCCGCTTCTCGCGAAAAGTAGATTCAAACATTGCCTTTTTTTCTTCTTTTTTGTCCTCCTTTTCCATTCCGCTTTTCCTCGTCTCCTTTCTTTTCTATTCACAGACCGCTATGCATATTTTTCTCTTAAAATATATACATGTAATAAACTAAAAAGCCGTTACTTCCTTTTTTTTATCCTTTACTACTTTTTCATAGGGATTCGCTTGTGTGTTGTAGTATTATTTTTTTTTTTCGAAAAAACAGGTTAAAAATATGTTTTTAAATTAACTTTGTTTGCATTTTGCAAAAATAATTAGACGTCATATTTGTACAGTGTAAAAAATACTTCCATTCTTTCGAAGCTTAATATTTTTTAAACAAAGCTATTGTAGTCTAGTAAGTAGAAGCAGATAAAAGAAATTTCATTATCCGTGAAAATTGTAATTTTCATTTCGTATATAAAATTTCTACAGTCGATTAATGTAAAAATGTTCTCTTTGAAAAGTTACAATGTAAATTTTCTATGTTTTTTTTTCATATAATTTGTTCCTGTTAAATATAATAGTTTTACAAATTATATAATTTTTAACAATTCATACAAAGCTTACAATCTATTTTAAAAAAAACATGAATAAATATATCAATATACTAATTTTAATACATAAATCAAAATTTCAATATACTGTTAAGCTTCTTTTTGTAATAGATCATGATTATTTTAACTTTAAATCCATATCTTTAAACATTGATGAAATTTCCACGCATCGTACACGAATTATATTAAATATAAATTAATGACAGTAATATTATAATGTATAAATTACATATATTTTGCAATCAGTAAAGTCATATTATATCTGATATATCAAACAAAAATAAAATAGAATTAATCATTTAATATTTAATTTCTAAATATTGGTTTAATTTTTTAAAAACACCCTGAAATATTTTTTAATTATATGTATTAAGAAATAAATTATTGATTTCGTTATGTGAAATTTAAATTATTTTAATGTTTTATATTAAATATTTTATTTATTTTATTTTTATTTTTTTGGATATAAAACCGCGTTGTTGACACGTCAATTGAGTAATCCATACACATTGGTGCCGCGGGTTTTCCCTTTGATCCGCGTCCACCGCAGGGGATTTTTCCTGGAAACTCCCCGCGGTTGCTCTCTGTGGACAACTCTCGTATTCCTCCCACTTTTCCCAAGGGAAATAGGAAGATATTCGGGGGTGCCGTGTCTGGTCTTTACGAGGATATTCCATACTAATAAGTCCGACGAACGTTCGCCCGTTTTCAATTAATGAAAACCGCTCCCGGGGTCGTCCAGACCCCCGGTTTGAGCCGCAGAAACGCTAATCAAATCGCTCGAACGAGCCGCAAAACCAACCTCCGTATTCGCCACCGCTCGCCCTCCCTCCCCCGTCGGAAAACGAATATTATTTTAAACTTTGCCTAATCCGACCGCAAAAACGCGCAAACATTCACGACTACAACTTGAAAATCCATCGGCGCTATCAAAACATACCGAAATCGAAGGCCGAACACAATTTTCCAAATAGACGTAAGCAAATCTTGGACCTTACAACAATTATAAATTAATTTTTAATCCACTCATTTGAATATAAATAATATTTAAAATCGGATTTAAATTCGATGATTCATTCCTATTAACAAAAATAAATATCTAAAATTTCTACTGAAAGTCAATATCACATTAATTTATTTCTAATATCAAATATATTGAATGGTAATAAGATTTTAGACATCTATAATCCGAAAATAATCAATGAAATTCCAGCCCTTCTAATATAAAATTTCTCTCATGAGTCACAAACAATACAATTTAATCTTAAATTTTATTCCGTACTGAAAAAAATACATTTATTAAATATTTAAATTGAAAAAAACATTCAACCCAATTCAATATTAAAATTAAATTATATGAAATATTATAAATGTAACAATAGTGATGTTAATAATCAAAAATAATAATTGACAAATGTTTGAAAAGCGATAATAAAATATAAGTATTATTTTAAAAATCATAAATAAAATTTACTTTTCTTCGATTATTATATTTAAAAATTGTAGTTATAATAGTTGCATAACTAATGTTGATTTGATATTTGTAATATAGTTGTTTTATATGGTAATTAAAATATTTATTATATATAATATCGTATATATATATGAATATATCAAAATATATTTAATATTTTTTTTATGAAACAATTCTTTATATTAGTATATTTTAAATACAATTTTCATAATTTCATAATAGATTAATTAAAATTAATTACATAATTAAACAAATAAAAAATCACCAATAAATCGATAGAATTATACGACAATATAAAATACATTTTATAAAAATTATTTATTTATTATATATATATATATATATATATATATATATATATATATATATATATTATATTAAATAATAAAAAATAAAATAAAAATCGTTACATCCAATAAAATTGAAAGCAATAGCAAACATCGAACGAAACTCGCATTGACAACCCCCCATACGATAATTTGCCAGGAGTGTCAAACATTTTCAAAAAAGTTCACACATATGTCGACGCCCACCTTACCCCCCTACCCCCATTTACAACTTCCATAAACACCAAATATATATATATATATATATATATATATATATATATATATATATATATATATTTACATACATAAAAGTAAATGTACATAAGTATGCAGAAAGGATTTCTGTCTCAGAAAGAGCTTTTCGCTCAATTTTATTGGTTCCCTTTACTGAAGTGAACGTTCCTCAAACATGTGCTTATATGCAAACGTTCTTCTACTCTTGCGAACCCCATTTAACCCTTCGTATGTCGGTCGCGAAAAAGCTCCAATTCGACGAATATACGCCTTTATTGAGATTTAGAACGTTTTCTGCTTTGGTGAGACATGCGAATTCCAATCTAGCGACATTCGCGTATAGCTTGACTAATGTTCGAAGTTAAATCTAATAGGTAAACGGATAGATAAACGGTTCGAAATTGGCGCATATCGATATTATAACGAAGTGGTGGGCTTTCGCGATGTTCTAACAGAGCTTTCGAATAATAGATATTAATTGATAAACGTTATATATGTATATATATAATATATATCATATTCATACGCGATTTTTGAAATTCTATACATGTAAAATATTAAAAATTTTAAATTTAAAATCTTAAATATATCATTAAAAATATGTTCTTTATATGAAAGATTCATTCTGCAAAGTGCATAAATATTTTTCAAAGGTCAACGTGAATAATTTTCTAATAAAAACCAAAATAATTACAGGAATTAATTTAAAAAATGAAAAAATAATTTTTCATATATTATTTTTTATGAAAATCGTTTTCCAATTATAACACTCGGACGCTCGCTCACCACATCGCATACACACACCGATAACAAATACTCAATACTTTATAAATTTTCCATATAACGATTACAAAACCACGACACCGTGAAAATATACGCGAATATATTACTAGTGAAGCATAATAGATATCCATGGCTTAATCCAATTTCTCGATCGTCACGTTAAAATGGAAATTTACATACACATCGACGCAAAACCGTGTAAAATTATTCAATCACACGGCTGATGTGATTTCACTTCGATATACAACGGTACGGCGTAATCTTGAGCGAAAGTTTTACTAAATTCAACCCCTTGTAGTCTACTATAACGTTTATAGAACTGTAACAAACTTCGACGCAACGCCGGTTATTGTTATCGATAATACGACGTCACGTTCTAGTTGATAAAATGGCCCGTAGGTGATGTGTTGACTTTTGTGCGCGAACTTTGTATATTCGTTTTATTGTCGAATCGACGGAAAATGTCAATTTTCATATATTTTTCGGAAATATTGATATTTTAAGTATAAATTTGATTACATATATGGTTAACCGTTTTTGAAATATTTATGATTTTTTACAAATTAATTATACTCAAAAAAATTTATTTAAAAATTATAAAATAATCAATATATTGAAAAAAAAATATTTACTATCAATAAATATTTTTATTTACATACAACTAGTAATGCACTAATGTAAAAATAAAATATATTATTATGACATATACAAATTCAAAAACGATTATTACGAATATACATTCGACAAAAATACAAAATCAGAAAAAAATAAAGTAGGTTACGATATTATATCCTAAAAAGATTCAAGAAAATGATTTTTTTTTGCATTGAAAATCGCGAAAACGAAAACGGAAATTACGTAAGGAAAATTGCAATATATAATATTGGTCGATTAGATAGAATTCGCAAGAGATTTTGAAAACTCGATATTTTCGACAAAGTTATGAATGATAAAACAAAATCAAAATGTATAAAAAAAATTAAAAGTACAAATGAAAATAAATCAAAAATTAAATGAGTAAAACTCGTTAAATTCGCGCGCGAAAAAGACATAAAAATAACAAAATTAATCGTGTTTGCGCGAAGTTTTCGTTTGAAAATTACTTGAAAACGTGCGCTCTTAATAGCGAAAAATCATATTTAGACTATTATTTCTTATTTTCGTTGACGTAATTTCGATTTTTTTTAACGTTTTTTAATACTCTTCCATACAAAATTTATGCGAAAATAAATTTTCAAAATAACCGGCCAATCCGCAAAGATTGAACAATCTACTGATGATATCATTTTTTGTCAAGTCCATAATAAATGTGCACGCTTATTATCAAATAACGATGAATAGTTTCAAAATTGATTTTTATTACTAATTTCAATTTCAATTTTAATTGTTATCTGTTTTGTACTTATGAATTGAATTTTTACTGCACACTAATTATTTATATATATATATATATATATATATATATATATATATATATATATATATATATATATATATATATATATATATATATATATATATATATATATATATATATATAATAAAAATATTTTTTCATTTTATAATTAACTATGTAATTTCACTTTTTTTGGTAAAATATAGAGTTTTTTCAGTTGTGGAATATATTTCCAAATTTGCCATATTTCGTATGTAATTATTTACACGATTTTTTTCTACACATTTGCTTAGAAACGTATATACCGTGTAAAAATAGACTTTACTGTATATATATATATATATATATATATATATATATATATATATATATATATATATATATATATATATATATATATACGACAGAAGAAAAATTGCCGGTTAATGTGATTCGTTAAATTGCCACGTTCGCGCGGCTTTTCCGTGACTTTTCCTCGGCGTCCCGTTTTTCGCGCAACAAAGCGGTGGTTTTTTCCTTCTTATTTTTGTATTTTTCTTTTTTTATTATTATTTTTTTTTTCTTTCTCGTCGCGTCGTCCTTACGTCACGGAATGCGTAATGTCAAGGGAACGAATCGATTCACTCCATTTTTCGACGAATGTTTTCCATCATTCTTATCTGCTATCTTTTCGACTGACGCGAATCGTTTGTTTTTCGTTTTTTTTTTATTTTTGTGAACGTTTCGATTACAAGACGCTCTTTGACGCCCTACAAATTCGACCTAATTGAATATATAATACTATACAAAAACACACACACACACACACACATATATATATATATATATATCATATTATGTAATTATAGTAAATTTTTGTTAATTATACAACAAAATAAATTTTAACCAAATTGTTTCATATAATACCTACTATTATATATATATATATATATATATATATATATATATATATATATATATATATATATATATATATATATTGATTTTAAAATTGAAGTTAATCTTATCAAATATTGTATGTCCTTATTTTCTTCTATTTTTTTTATCATTTCATTATTGTTAAAAATACAATATCATGATGCGATAAAGAAAAATTAAAAATATTTTAAAATTTAGATACCAAAAGTTAATTATAAATTATCATGAAATCAATAAAAATTCTAATTTTTTTTAACATGTTACTCATGTTATATATGTTTACCTTATATGTTATATATTTAATTTTAAAAACATGATGGTATTAAATTCTTGAGAACAGAATTATATCTAAAAATCAAATATATGTCTCGATTTCATATTAAAAATAATTTGTTTTAATGATATATAAAATACTAAACGAGTTATACATTATTAAACAATAATTTATTTTTATTTTTGAATTATCATATATGGACCTTAAAAAAATAAAATATATACTAAATTTTAAAATATATATATATAGTCAAGAATCATTAACCGAATTATGATTAAGTATACGCACTGATAAACATCAACGTGTTATAATTTAATTTTAATAATTCCCTCAATATAAAAACCCGCATCGAATTACAAAATGTGCACACGCACGCACACACACACGAAATCGGGGGATGGGGGGGTGAATTAGAAAAATGCTGAAAAACACGCCATAAAAGACAATAGATTAACCGTTACGGTTCAAGTGCTTCGTGAGGGTTAATAGTATTTTCACATACTAATTCTCACGCAATGCTCATGAATGAAACATAATAATGTTATATATGAAAGTGAAAATGAAGTAAAAAAAAACATACAATTCTAAAACGCGTTAATTTGCAATTGTAAATAATTATTATATTATATTTCTTCAACATTCACCATTACACTGAAACATACTGTAAAATATAATTTAAAATGAAATTACCATGACAATTCAAGGATTGCAATATGAAATTTTTATTATGTACTTATTTAAAATGTCATTAGTCTAAATAGGTTTAATATTGGTCTAGCTTTTATCTCCCTCTTTGTGAAATTGCCCAAAATATTTGATGCAATTTTCTCATCCCTTAAAGAGCCCCTCTCATTTCTAAACGTACACCTGAGTACCATACACTTTGTTCTATCAAAGAAAATAAAAATACTAATAAAATTATATATATATATATATATATATATATATATCTGTGTGTATATATTATATATAATATAATCATAATAAATAACGCTTAAAATTATTTAATATCTAACAAAAAACATTACAGCACACTCGTGTATATATGTGTGTGTCCTCTCATAAAGTCGCGGTTGACAACCCCTGCGCTCCAATAAATCCGCACGACGTGTAAAGGGTAGCTTATGAAGAAACGTCGACCCCTATAACCCCGTGACGTCAATAGTCAACTCAGAAAAAGGTTAAATCTGAAAGACATTTTAACTAAAATATTGTAAATATAAAATTAACGTCCCTTATTTTTTATTAATATCGTCCCGAAAAAATAAACTTTTCCTCTTTTTTTTTTTTGAAAAAATCCAATCCTCTAATCCCAGAAGGTCTCTTTGTTTTTTTACACAATATTTTTAATCTAATTTTAAATGTATATTATTATTGTATAATAAAATGTGGAAAATATCATCAAAATTATTTTATAATTTTATTTAATCTATAACAAATCTAAACTCTTCTCTAAAATCAATATTACAACATAATCTAAAATCATATATAAAATCAATCTTTCTTCATAATGATTTGCTTTTTCATCATATTCAACACATCGCTACATTTTATTTATAATAATACTAAAAAAAAAAATAGCGATATCGCGGGACCAAACTGTACTCTTTTTACCATAAATTATTCTAGAACGTTACCATTAAACCTTCGCAGGTGTCACCCTTAATAATTACATTCACAATATGAAATCCCAAAAAAAATCGATATTTTTTTTTCTCTTGCTTGAGACCGAAAAAAAAATAGACACGGCCACAATGTCACGGAGCACTTTGTTGGCTCAATCTCGACCGTTTTTAAAGTAATTTATTCAATACGGTTAATGCTCACGGGTAAATGGGTATTTTTAAGGCTACCGACAAACAACTTTATCGACGCCGACCGACAAAGAGAAAACGAAAGCGAAAGAATGATAGTAAAAAAAAAAGACGACAAGAGAGAAAGAAAAAAGAAGAGAGAGATAGAAAAATCATGAGAAAAAGCAGAAAAATATCCGACCGGTGGACGAGTATTTTTTTCCATTCGTCTCCTGTCTTTTTTTCGTTGGGAAATAATTACCGAGTTCTGTGACACGCAAAAGCGTCCGAGAACCAAACACGGACGTTTTTATAGGTCATTCTGCAAATGAAAAAATAAGAATATATATATATATATATATATATCAAAAAAGACACAGCCGGAATAAAATGGGAAAAAGGGGAAAATATTGTAAACGACATCCAGATCCGGCCTTCTTTAAGGATAGCGAAGCGGCAGCAGAGAAGAAAAGAGAAGAAAGAAAAATGAAAAAAAAAGTAAGTAAATACAACACGACGAGGCAGAGAATAGAAAAAAAAATGAAAATGCGAAGGAAAAACAACATTTATCCAGAGCGAAAGGTGAAGGTTAAGGTATCGTTATAACCATAACAATATGAGTCACAGAAAGCTGGCACAGTCATAATAGCGACGTATCGTGTTCATAAAAAAAAAGGCAAAGTTAAAAATATAGCCAGTTAATTCGAGGATTAAACTATAATATAATAACGGCGACAATGGTGATAGAATCAGTGGTTTTGAACCAAAATTTTTGATTAAATATAGTTTTACGAGATATTTTTTGAATCGGATCGAAATATTATTATAGAATAATATGTATAAAAATATCCTACTTTTATACTAAAAATCATATTTGTTTGTATTATTAATTTTATCAAATCATATATATATATTATTATATTTCGTTGAATATTTACACGATTATAGAATAAAAGAAATGCTATTTTTTTTTTCAATATATTCATCAAACGCGTATTTATATAGAAAGAAAAGACGGAATACAGAAATAGACAATTGTGAAGTGAAGAATTTTATGCCCGAAGGAAAAGTTGAATTTTGCAAAGCAACACAAGTTCAAATGACTTGATCATGTAGTAAGAATGAACGAAACGAAACAAAGAATTTAACAGCTTGGAAACGACCCAAGAAGAAAACGAAAGACACAACAAAGAACGATAGACAAAAGTGAAGAAAAAAGAAAAATATATAAAAAAATAAATGCGAAATAAATAAAACGGTTTTAAATAGAGATAATAAAAAAAAGTACTAAACGATCGATTGATGATGCCGAACTTTTGATATACTATATAAGTACATATATATAGAATTTTATTTGCGTTTTAGATTCCAGCTAAATATTAGCTAATACATATAAAATGCTAATTGAATTCTTGAGTATATACGAATATCTAAAAAAAAACCGATAAATTCGACGGGTATTATGAAAGACTGAGCTCGTTTAGCGGTTTCTACGTAACTAATCCTTAAATGGGAAACTTTTCATGGTATAAAAGTGTTACATAAAAATCTTTTTATATTCTTGAAAATTATCGAACGATTCAATATTATAATATATATCAAAATGTTCAAATATACGACTATAGTTATTTAATATATAAATATTTTTGAAAGTAGATTACAGGATAAAAATTGAGAAAATCCGTCTTACAAGTCTCTATAAAGAATTTTGAAACAGTATAAAGCATTCGAAGAATTCCGTTGAGCTTTTCCAATTCTTTTACAAATTATAAAATACCGGGAATTCACTTTAATCTGTCGATTCAGTTTTATAAAGTGAATGCAATGCCTTGCATGGTATATAACAATTCTTCATCAAGATTGTATTAAAAAAATATAAATTATTAATAAATAAATAAAACCGAATTAAAAAAAATAACATAAATTTTAATAGTAAAAATATATAACATATATATATATATATATATATATATATATATATATATATATATATATATATATATCATTGTTCAAAAATGACCAAGAATCTGATTGATGAAAGAGATAATTTATATAAAATATAAATTTACATTTAATATCTTGACGAATAATATTACTTTTTATATAAAATCTACTGAAAAAAACAATATCATTATTATTACATAATATTTACTTATTCCATTTGTGTTCTATCTGTAAGCACATATTATTCTTTTTTTTTTAGAGAAAGACGATGAAAATATAAGACGAGAACCTTTCGAAGAAAGTCTTACATACAAAGGGGGGATGAAAATGAACTTTTATTTTATTTTTTCGCTGACAAAATGTAATATTATGTCGTCGCACTGTCGAATGAATGCACGTAGTTAGAAAAAAAAATATGGAAATAACGAATGAAAAAATATAAAAAAAAAATAAGAAAAAAAGTGGAAAAATCTCGTCGTGATTTAATGCACAAAGAAAACGATGGGGGAGCTTGTTTTCATTATTAAAATTCCTATAAGAGTCCCCTTCCCCCCATCGCGGGACTCGAATTCGGCCCCCTCGGGGTTACCGACGAGTAAAGATGAAAAAATCTTCACTTTTCCACCTGAGGCTATATCGTATCTATCGAACGACAACAAAGATGAACAATATTTACATTCAATCAAGTCGAAATGTTGAAAAAATATCAGAATCAATTCTTAAGAATTGAAGAAACGAAGGGCAAGTCCACACACTGTAAGGTCGTATTTTTTTAAACCTTCCAGTTGCTATTTTTTTCGTTTTTTTTTTTTTGCACATGTCCAAATGTCGTTCAATAGTATCAAAATTATCTCATATACGAACGTAACATTTAATATATATTATATATAAATGTGCGTGTGATTGAGAATTCTGATTGGCTAATATAACGACCAATCAAAATCTATATATAATACATATAAAATTTTATTCTTAATATATTATCATCCATATTACAGTATATTTTCAATATATATATTTTTTTAAATTATGACATTAATTATTTTAATATTATTCTCTCAATGTCAATATTAATTAAATTACAAATTTCACGAGCATAATTAATAAAAAATAATAATTATTATTTATTTTCAAAACTTCCTAATTAATATATCAAAATTATCATAACAATCTAATAAATAATATATTTCATTAAAAAAATAATATTCATTTTTAAAATAAAAAAATACAGTCGACAGCTGTCAGTTGTACGTCTTTATCCACGCAAACATATATATATATATGTGTGTGTGTGTGTGTGTAATTATCAAACTTTTAAAAGTTTGCACAAAAAAGCCATAAAAATAACACATGTTGTATTTGTCGATTTTTTATCATGTTGCTCAAATATCTAATATAATTTTTAAATATAAATATACAAGTAGATCCACGTTCAAATTCGTATTATATATACATATCTGCTTTAATACACAAATAAATTCAACATAAATAAATATTACAAAGTATATGGATAAATATTATTTTAATGCAAAGTTAATCAACAAATGTTTGATGTTTCAAAGTTAATATTTTTAACTATATATTAAAAACAGCTATTTTATAATATAATAAATATATTTTTATTAGAATTATTGTATTTATATATATATATATATATATATATATATATATATATATATATATATATATATACATCTTCGATATATGATACGTTATTGATTTTGAACTTAAATATAGCTTAACTATACAATTGTATTGGCAGTAAAACGATATTATTTAATTCAATACGATTCCCATATTACAAAGGAGAATTGAATAAAATTTAATCATATAATAATAATAAAGAAATGTAAAGATTAACCTTTGTGTGATAAAAAAAAATAAAAATAGTACGTCTTTTGACATTTCATTGTCGTTATCGAGCATCGGTTAAACATAGATACGGATCCATATTAACGATAAAAATATTTGAAATAATACACGACGAACTACGGGCATCGCCTACTCGACAAATTCTTCAACCCTCCCGAATCAACCCCTAAAAGTTAGAAGAGGTGAGGCACAAGGGACGAAACTACCCCATACTCCCTTAGTCGAAATCGACTGGTCTCTCGGAATGGGTGGGGAAGTAATTCGTTTTGAGCTACGGAGGGACGATATGAAGGGCGGGTGTAGAAGGGCGGAATATAGCAGAGGGCAATGGCTGTGGAGGGTGAGCAGCCCTAATGGCCGAAGGGGTGCCCAAACACAACTGCCACGGTGAACTCGCCGACTTATCGAACGAGTGCATACAAAGTAAATACACACACAAACCGCCCTCTCCGCCCTTTGTAAACCTGTCCGCGGGGGTATGAAATAGACGTAAGGGAATGGCGGACCAAAACTGTACAGCGATTCTCAAAGTTTGGTCCGCCGTATATATATATAGAAGGGGAGGAAGGTATCTTTTTCCACCCTGTCGATTGCATACGACGCTCGGGTGTGATCTAGGAAAAGCACACTATGACTACGAAGTTGAAAAGCACTCTAGGATTTTAAAGGTAAAACCTTGTAAGGCAGTTTGAAACTCTTCATTATCAACCTACATATACAATATATAAACAAATAAAATCTATTTATTATTTAAATATAGCTATAATATTATCAATCACAATATAAACAATTATATATATATATATATATATATATATATATATATATATATATATATATACAAATATTGTTAGAATTATAAACAAACATATAAAAAAAATATTTACCATACAACCTATATTTGATAATTATAAAGAAATGATATTTTCAATACCATTTCTTTATAATTAAAAAATAAAAATATTAATTATACTTTATTTAACATTCTATAAATATATTCATTCTAATATATTTATGATTGATTGAACATATTATTCAAAATTAATTTATGAAATATCAAATAAATTTCATAATACTGTAGGCAATCAAATATTGTAATATAGGGAATCGTTTTAATAATTTATCCATATATATAATTGAATATACGTAATATTCTGAAAAATATCAAGTACAATCCTTTGACAAAATCATATTTAACCAATAATATATATACTATATATATGTTATATTATTATATAGAATGCAGTAAAATATGTACACTATTCGATCCATCTCAGCAAATATCCATATTTAGGAAATGCGGTTTGGTCTGTTGCAACTAGCATTTACCACATGTGGATAGTTCTGTGTCTGCCTTGCATTACATAGAAACTGAACCATGCTATTTCGACTATCGTATTCGATTATGAATATTCATATACAGTCATGTAAATATACAGTTATCATATTGTTGCATTGTAGCAATAATCACGTCGTACAGATATTTTATATTATTCATATACAGAATATGATAGAAAGTCGATTTTGTGCAAAATCTTCTATATTTAAATAATCACTATAATGTATATCGTTTCATCCCTTTCTAGTGATAGTTCAACGCCTTTATACAATGACATTGTCGATCATCACCCTCTTAAATCAGTAAAACACCCTTACGACGCAACATATCATATGTATATATATATATATATATATATATATATATATATATATATATATATATATATATATATATATATATATATAATAGTATAAAAATTAAAAATTTATAATATAATGTAGCGATAAATATACGTTAATGAAAATTATAAAATGCACGTTTTCGAAAACTCTGCCACCCACCCCACCCCCACCCCCTCCACATTTGGTTATAATAAAATTTCCGTCAGCGCCCAAAGATAATTTCTAATATATGTATAAATAATAATAATTAATTTTAATTAAGCAGACAGTGCTTTCGGCGATATATAGAGCTTGTGCGAGCCGTAATTTCAGACGAGGCTTTTCTTATATGGTGCAACTTTGTCGATTATGTTTACGACTCGGTTTCCCTACAGATAGAATTTGCTGTCATAAATTTCATATGCGAGAACGTCGGCAATGCACAAGAGTAAACTGAATTAACAACTTCATCAAACCTGGGCGGTATCCGCCAGACCCTCTAGATTTTCCTCCACGAAGATCTGCTCTTTGTTCTCAAAGCTGTCGCATCGGCGGAGATTCTTATTTGTGAACGATTGAATGCAGAATTTCAATTATGCATCTTCAAAATATATTTCTCAAATTATATATAAAAATAATTTAATTTGATATATTTTCAATAATTTTAAATTTAGACCAAAAATCTCCATTCAAAAATACAAGCATCTTCTTAATATAATTTCACTGATTTTATATTTATATATATATAGATAAATAATAAAAATACACATTTCTATCGATATCCATCCGCTTACTTATCCATGACGTTATTCAATTAAAGCGTAAATGCCTCTTATTTATTCCGCCATTTTTTTTTTAAAACGGTTCCTATTAAATTTAATCGACAGCGCGGAGAGTTCGTAAGATTATCTCATCTTTTTTCAGTTCTTTTCTTTCTTTCTTTTTTTAGTAAAAAAAAAATAAGAAAAGAAAAAAGAAAAGCTCCCCCCGCCCGTATTATTTTTTTTTTCGTCTTTTTTCATCTTCCGCATTTTGCCCACTCTCCCCTTCGAAAGCGATTTTCATTCAACGACACTTGTAAGCTCTCCTGTATTTACCACGAAAGCACTCGTGAAACGTCTACGTACTATATATTGAATTAAAGCTACGCAAATTATGAAAATTTACTAATATTAAAATATTTTCCTCGATTAAATATGAGAAAATCTCAGATTTTACGACGTGATTTTAATGCTATTTTATTAAAATGTACTTTAGAATATTGCATGTATTTATTAATGAAAAAGATATTTATATACAAGTGGCGTACGATTATTTCGATTTTATACCTTTAATATATATTATAAAATAAATCGATAATATATTAAATACGTTAATAAATCTATAAAATTAATTTAACAACCTTTTTTGAGTATATAAAAGTTGAAAATATCATAGACTTGAAATCGGAATTTAATATTAATTATTTTATACTGTTCTATAAAATTATATAATTGTTTATCTTTTTTAAATGTCTTCTCAGATACAAAATATTCTTTCAAATCATTGAATCATTAACCTTATAATTTATACATTGAAATTTAAATCTAAAATATACTTCATACTAAATTAATATTATATAAACATTTACCTATTTGAAATGTAAAATAAATCATTAAAATCAATTAATTTTCTATTTTTTTTTTCTGTGAAATTCTAAATTACTATTTTTAAAATAATATTATGTACATAAATTTTATTAAGTTTCGAATTAATAATCTCCTATATATACTATAAACTAATCTATTATATAACATAATATATACATGTTTCAATACATGCATATATAATCTTAAATAGAAATTCACAAAGGGATGAACTATGTACAGGATGATATTAATCCCAGTAATATCACAATTTCAAACGTCAGAAAATCGATTTTTCCATATAGTAATAATAATACAAAACTGATTTTTTAATATTATTTCAATACTATATAAAAATCTAAGATCAAAAATAGCCGACATCAAAAAAAAATAGAATAAATAAGAAGCATCATTATTGAAATCGAATGCGAATCTCCAAAAAAAATATATATATATATTTTTACCCGTTAAAAAAAATATATAAGACGGATAAGGGATGAGAATTTGAAGTGAGGGTGGAAAAAAAAGCGCGGAAGGCCGTTTAAAATCGGAAGATAATCTCGGCTTTGTCAAACGAACGGAAAATTGACACAATCTATGCCGGCTCGTGAAGAACGAAAGGGATAATACCATGGAATCTCATGAAGGAGATGATGAAATAGAAATATATATATACACACACACACACACACACATATATATATATATATATATATATATATATATATATATATATATATATATATCGAGGACACATTCGTCGGGTTTCCGTGAGGATTATCGAGTTTCTGAAACGCCGTACCCGACGCGTTTCCCGTCGTCGTGCGCGAATAATGAATGATCCACCTGTGCGAAGCGTGTTAACCACATCGCGATACCTCATAACTACTCATACTATATATAATATATCAAATTTCGAATTTTTTTTTAAATATAAATTTACAATTATTTACATAATAAAATTTTAAAAAAATCATATATTATAAACAATATCTAAAAATATGAATTTAAAACGAAATATATTCCATACTATAACTGCGTCGTTTTTGATGCATAAAAAATCATATAAGACGATTCGGAATATTTCGCTGCAAAAATATCAAAGAATTGAATATATCTGATATAAACGGTCGGTAATAAATTCGATTTAGTTTTCCGATTTCGATATTCCAAAAAAAAAAAAAAATGTTCAACATCTGATATCAAATCTTATAAAAAGACCCGAATACATAAGGAATATTATATTAAATTTAACATACAAGGATAACAAGAATCGAAATGGAATATTTATTCCAAATCGCATTTATTATTCCTTTAATAATATATTTGCCCTTTGTCTTCTCTTTCGTCGTCAAATAATGAATTTAATTTTAATATATTTACTTTAGTTCATATTTTATTATATAAAAATTTATTCGTATTATTTTTATACATACCATACATTGTATGATATTAAATATGGGACAATAACCCTTTTTAAAGCGCATACTTTTCAATCATAAATATTTTTATTATTAAAATATATATGTTTTTTATATATTATAATCTGAGTTAAAGTATAACACTGAAAACATCATTTTTATAAGAATTAATTATTTTAACAATAAAAACAATATTTTATGTACTAATTATTAAATATGTTGTAGCTGCCGATATTTACTATCGTTTTACTATATTAAAACAAATATTATAAATAAATATTGTAATTCATAATAAATTTTAAAATACATAACAAAATCGATTAATTAAAAGCTTTTCGTATATATATATATATATATATATATATATATATATATATATATATATATATATATATATATAGAACTATAAGCAATCAGAAATTGATTCACATAGCTAAAACGACGTATGTTATCTATTGAAAAAAAATGATATTGAATCATATTTTTTTTACAATAGTAGAATAGAATTTTCGATTTCTGAAATTGAATCGTTTAAAACGACACGTCCGAGTGCAGTCGGATTAACGAATGGCACACGAAACACTGCACCGGGGATTCGAATCAAGGACCAAAGGACCAAAATTGAAAATTACCCTTGCATGAAGACTTACCCAATTAAAGTTTGCAATATGAAAGTGGATGGGATTTATTTACGTATAGTGATTAAGGACTGATGTTTTGAATTAAAACGACACGGACTTTACTAATGCAAAAGTTGAGAAATGGACATGTATTTCATTATAGGGGTTGCTCTTAGGGATGACACAACAATGGATAGAGCATCGTATGCAAATTAAAGATTTATACTTGTATTTAATTAATACAGAATAAAATCTTTATAAAATTCTACTGTTTTTATTATATCCAGATTTTATTCAATTTCTTTTAATATTTAAAAAATGATTTTAAAATTCATCATTTATAATATATAAATATATATATATATATATATATATATATATATATATATATAGATAATCATAACATTTATATAAGTTAATAATATTAAGATTTTTACAAAATTTATAAAAAAATATTAAAAATTCAAAATTTCTAATCAACTTTATATTATATGAAAAATATTAGAATGTTATTAATAGATCTAAAAAATAAAAATACATATTTATCTATTTTTATTCTATTTTAATCTAAAAATTGACCATAAATCTTCGAAATAAATCTGAGTTTAATTTTCAAACATTAATTTTTATCAACATTTTTTTATAATATAAAATAAAAATGTGATTTATTATACATTCTATGTATATCGACAGAATTGTTTCGAATATTTTAATTTTACGATACTAGAATTTAATTACATTCATTAACGATATGATTGACACGTCTAATTACCACTTTATAAACTCCGGAATAATTCTGATTTATTAAATATTTTTTCGTAATAGCTAGATGAAGAAAAGCGGAAAAACCGCGAAATTTTCACCTCACAAGATGAAAAATAAATATGTCCTGAACACTCTATATACATTATTTTTGAATTATATTATATATATATATATATATATATATATATATATATATATATATATATAAATTTATTATACTATGATTACGACTCAAACAAAAAAGGGGGGGGGTGGAGAAAATTGCATACGCCCGACTTACTTTAATTACGCCGATACTTATATAATATATATATATATATATATATATATATATATATATATATATATATATATATATATATATATATACGTAATTATATAACAGAGGAAAACGATCAAAGATACTTTTTATCGTTATTCTCTCATTAAGATTAATATAACGTTTCATCCCCTTTAAAATTCGCAACATTTTTTGGCCCCCAAACTTCCCCAAAAAAGAAAAAGTTCGTTCGTCCGTCCGTCGTAGCGACAAATTATAATTGCTCGCGGCACAATTAAACCGTATCCGAATCGTTTTGCTACAAAACCAGGGGTATTTAAAAGCGGGGCTCGAAAGGATGAGGGTGGAAATAAAGTGACACAGCAATTTCAGCTGTCAACCGAATGACATAAGGATCGATGATGTACCATCGCATGTCACACAATTAAAAATATAGTCACATCAATCAAATCATCCCCATTCGGAAAAGTCTCCGGATATATTCCTTCATATCGGAAAAAAAAGTATCATTCATATGATACTGAAAATCCACTTTTTTGTCGAAATAAAAATAAAAAGTGAAACCGAACGACCAACCCTCTCTAACGACCTTCTTTCTAGTTATGGTCATTTTTTTTTAAACTCCCCTTTTTCAGCTCGTTTTTATTTTATGTCAGTAAATGGAAAATAACGAACGCTTTATAATTAGTTAGCTTTACTAACAATGGTGCACTCGTTATATCATACAAGTTAATTAATAATCATCGCCCATAGTTCAATTTATAGAATATTACAATATGCACCCTTCAAATAATATTACTATATAATAATGAAGTTATTAAGTAATTAACGTGATGGAAAATTTCGTTATAATTTTCTAATCAATCTAGAACATATACCATATATTTTCATATTAATCTTATATATTTTTGAAATTATCACAATACAGAAAAAATATTTTTATACATACTATTTTAATTCGTTTTATATTTATATAACCAAAAATATATATACAAATATATGAATTAACTGTTTTATTAAAATAACATAAATTTATATCGTCAATAATACGAATTATTTATTTTTCAAAAATATAATATATTTATGGTGAATAAGCGTACATTGTAACATTACCTTTTCATTGATTTTTTACAATATATAATATATTTTTAGTAAAATTGTATTATATTGTATAGAAAACTATATTACGAGCAAACGAACGAGCGTATGTACGCTTTAAAATAACAATTGTATTGAAAAAAATAATAATCCTATTACAAGCGGACTTTTGTACAAATTCGTTTTCTCGATATAAGACGGTTCCGTTATGAAATATCGAATCTTCAAATACAATTGTGCGATAAAAATAAAATAATAATAATATTTCATATTTTAAAAATACGACAATCATTGTTAATGTTTTTATATGTCGTGTAATAATATTAAAAAAATGGAGTTTAGCTAACAATAAGACCACTTTTCTTAGATTGTATGAAAAAAAATTGTTTTTAAAAAGAACGATCTTCAGTTCAAAGGTAAACCTCTTTACAATGGCACTAGCGAGAATTAAACTCCCAAATCGTACATTTTCCACCACCAGAACCAAGAAAAAAGAACAAAGTTTAACGACTGATAAGGGTCGTTAATAGACCTCACCCACCTTCTTAGCCAGCAAAAAGACGACATTTCTTCGTTTAGTACGAAAAGTGCGCTTCGACACACTAGGGAAGTACAGAAAAAAAATAAAATCGAAAGAAATGAAAAAAAAACACAACCCCCTTTTGTCGTAATTATTCATGCGAGTTCGCTTCGGCTTTTTTTCAGAGACGGCGCACGAAAACGCTGAAAACGCTGAAAAAAACGAAACCGCCACAATGAGCCATCTTTCAAAAGGCGTGCCGAAAAAAAAGGCAAACCGTAAACAATGCTCGATGAACGGATGTGACAATCAAAAAGGGTGAAAAACCGGGGGGGGGGGGGCAACGAATTCGAACCGATTTAACTTTGAGAATGGGGAGCATTTTTTGAACATTTATTTTATGATATACATTTAATCGTGAATAAGCAAATGAACGTTTTCTATCATTGGAAACTTTTTATAAAAACCAATATTCTAATTTAATTGTTTTCAATCTATATTAATTTTTTTTTAATTATATATAAATAATCATGTAATTTTTGATTTTGATCTTTCAAATTATATATATTAAAGCGAATTATTTACAATGAAAAGAATAATACAATAAAATATCATTAAAAATCATTTGAATAGTGATATGTTATAATAAAGTGACCAGATTTTGATGATGGCAAAGCAGGACATTATTGAAAATGATTTAAAGAAAGATCATCAAAACCCCAACGACTCAAAAAAAAAAAAGAAACAAAGAAGTCAAATAATAAATAGGAAGACATTTAGAAATACAATTTTTAACGATTAGAACAACTTACAAAAGAAAAAATTGTCCTCTTCAAAGGAGGACGATTGGTCACCCTAAGTTTTAAATAAAGATTTTGATCTAATAAACGATTATTACAACCTAATGATTATTAATAAATATTAATAATCATTAATCAACGCGCATTAATCGTTCGCACCGCCGTTTGAATACCACTGATAAAAAAGCGCTCACAGTACACACACACACACACACACATTGTCGGTTATAAAGCGGAACACTTTTAATTTGCTCGTTGAACCGGAACATCGTTCTGGTTCGCTTTCATCCCATTTAAATATTGCGTTTACACAAAAAAAAAGAAAATAATAAAAAAAGAGGAACTACATTATTGCCGTTCGATGCGAGCACTAAGCTCGTTTGCATGCAAGCTTTTTTCTGCATTCGTTCGTGAATCTACTCTATATATATTTTTTTCTACTTTAGAACTAATCTTCCATTAGCGAGCAATGTGCGGTAATGTAAGAAGTAATGGAGGAATTCTACTTTTTTTTTTATCCCCCTTCACCTGCAACTATGAATAGTATTACAACCTCCATAGCAAATATTTTTCTAACGCTTGAATATGGTAGCCAATTAAAAATGCATTCATTTTACTATTACATATCGAATAAAAGCAAACGCTATTATATAATCGTTGTATATCTAAATCTTTAGAAATTTCTTTAGGTAAGTTTTTCAAATTTATTATAATATATAATAAAATTTTAACTCTTCAAAAATATATTCATTTAAAATATTAAAAAAATATATTTTTTAATAACAATTGCAGCTAAAATTATATAAATTTATATATATATATATATATATATATATATATATATATATATATATATATATATATATATATATATATATATATATATTGAGAACCATTAAAGTCTTAAAAATAATAAGTAGTATTAAACTTTTAAAAACTATACTTACATAAAATAATTTATGATATAAATTCTGGTATATAAAGTTTTTTCATTCCATACTTAAAAGTTAATTTCTTTTATAATTAAAATTCAACATTTTTATCAATCGAATTCACTTTTTTCATATTGATTACGTAAAAAATAATTGTATCAATTTGAAAAACGTTCTTATATATATATATGACAATATGGCAGTAACAGCGCGGGGCCATCTGTTGGTTATACTTAACAAGTCAGATTTTTTTTCTATATAATTTTATAATCTTTATAAAATCGATGTAAATACAAAAATGGGATTAAATTAAAATATCGTATATTACAACAGTGTTTCTCAATATGTACAAAATGAATTAAATTCTAATATAAGTAATACAAAATAAAATCAATATTTGATAATAAAAATCGATACTTTTAAAACAATATATAACATTACCGAGTATTATATAATAGTACAAAACAATAATATTCGTGTATATTAACAAACAATCAAACTTTGAACATAACTGTCCGCATATTGAAAATTTGCCGGTAGCCCATCCCACAAAATAACAAATGTCGGACACGGAACACTATTCACACCACGAAACAGCCGAACGATACTCATTAAACTCGAAATGAAACCTTCACCGCCACCGGAAACAACCCCATCTTTTGAGCGGGGAATGTAGAGAGACAGAGAGAGAGAGAGAGAGAGAGAGAGAAGGCTTCGTGGAAACGAAACTCGCGTTTAATATCCTCCCCCGTTTTACTGGGGAACATATTTGCGAATTAGTGTCCATTAAACGACCCAATAATATTTAGCTAAAATTGCTTCCTGGGCTCGTATACGACGAATATATTTCCATTGGTGCCACTTTTGCACCCTCGATTTCTTCATCCATTTGTTTTTGGCATCACTTTATTCCCTTTTCGAGTTGCATAAACACCGACTTGTACCTTGACTTTAAATTATATTTACCAATTCAAATGTATACAAGACTAATCCATTTCCTTTTTGCAAGTCAATTTTATCTATGATGATACAAATTAAACGTAATTTCTATCATATTGTTTTTATTATATTTTGTAACAAAAATACGTTAGAAAAACATAGTACATCCTTTTAGGCGAACGAAAAATTTCTTATGAATATTTTTGAGTTTTAAGTCGTGTCGACGGAGACCACAAAAAGTTTTATCCTGGAAAAAGCTCGCGCGAATGCTAAACACTTCTTATAATCTTTGAAACTTCACCTTTATCCGAAAAGAAAACATAAATCAACCCACTCGGCGAAACATCTCAAAGAGACGAAGCAGGGGTTTTTGAAAGCGCGAAAAAGCGAATATTTTGGCCAAAAAAACCGCGCACTTAAACCCTCCTCCCCCTCCCCTGCGCCCTTCTTTTTAGCCGCCCTTTTATACTTATTTTATTTATCATAAGTTTGAACCATTTTCGCCGCATCTTTTATTTTCACGACGAAGTTTACGCGCCGTCTCATTTTTAACACTCTAAAACGGGGAAGTTTTAATTTTCTTAGTACGACGGCGAGAAAAAAAAATGAAGAGTTATAAAAATATTACTAATTTACGATAACTTCACTTCAACGAAAAGTAACAAAGTAATAAATGCTGTCTAACGATAGAAAACCATTTTCTTCTTATATTTTATTAAAATGTATATAATTTTGAAATTTTATATTACGGCTATTTCCGAACTTTCTCATCTCTATTATTCGAAAATTTTATACAATAGATATATGTACAAATTTATGTTATTTTGTTATATACCTGAAGAACAAGTAAATCAATATAAAAAAAAATGATACCGCAATATGTCATCATCAAAAACACAATACGGAAAAAAATATGAAGACATTTTATTTCTTACATTCATATCTCATCCGAAAACCGTTCAAGATCGAGCAATAAAAAAATCCGTCATAAAAAATAAACTTTTTTACCTTTATATATATATATTGTATATATACATATTTTTTTCTGTCGAATCAGAAAACCTGAATGGTCGCATGAAAATCGAAAGCGTTTTCCGCGTAAATTTTCCGATAGGACGAATCGAATTTTTCCCAGAATGCGTATCATCGTCGGACGAATGCGATCATTTCGATGCACATTCCGCCATATCCTCGTCAAAAACAAAAAAAAATAAAATAAAAAAGAAAAGAAAAGTTTGTACGAACAGCACAAAACGAAGGTTTGTCCGAGACGATAGGATGAAAAAAGGCGGAAAAATTACGTACATTTCGAACGGACAAGGATGGAAAAGTGAAAGGAGCCTCTGGGTCTACGAGCGTGATGAGGGTCTCAAGGTGTCCATAAATGTCAGCCGAGAAGAGTCGGGTTTCCATATTGGCCAAGTGCTGGGGATTGCTTTTTCTTTTGCTTTAGACCTTTCTCTCTCTCTCTCTCTCTCTCTCGCTCTCTTTCTATCTCTATAGCTTTTTTTTGTTCTTCTTTATTTTTCACGTGCATACATATAGTTTTTCCCTTTTGTTTTTGTTTCTTTTTTTTTGGTTTACTTCAAAAGGTTCAAAGGAATCGGTCGCCGACAATTGTTTCGCGATCGAATACGCTTTATTTGACCCGCGATTATCTCGTTTGCCGCACGACGGAAGTGTAAGGAAAAACACTCGTATAAATCCTATGGGAAATAAATAAGGACGAAAAAGTGTAACGTCCTATCAAAATTTTATGGTTTTAACAAAAAAAAATAAATAAAATAAAAACAGAATGATAAAAAAGCGCCTCGTAAACTGGTATGATTTAATTTTAATGTCGCGCCATAAAATAGACGCTGTTCTTTGAATTATATAAAATTTAATGTAATAAAAATATATGCTTCATATAATTTAAAAAACAATATATAAACATTAGACCATATTTATAAATATATTGAAATCATAATAATTCAATAATTAAAAATAAAAATTTTAAATTAGTTCTATTTTTTTAAATCATTCTAATTGTGTACTAAATTTATATGCATTACAAAAATAAACAGACAATATTTCCAATACATAAATTTTAAATCATAATTGCACAAACTCACGCACGCAATTTGTAAATATTACAGAAAATACGTCGCTATGAATATATTAAATCTTAATTAATCGTTGCTGATTTAAAAACAAAATTCGCATTTCGTTAATTATATGGGAAAAAAAAGATCTCCAATCTCTAATTGTGTTAAAGCTTGACACCTAATTAAAAAAAAGATTTCAATTTTAGATTATTCTCTTATTAAGAGAAAAAAAAATAAGGAAAAGATTTACTTCGAAAAAAAAAGTAAATTTTCAAAGCGCAATCGAGCTTTCCCGAATTTTAAAGCCGCCGGCGACCGACGTAAAAGAAAATCGATTCCGAAACTTTTTCAAAATACCTTCGGGGCGAGCTTTTTTATTTTACACTTTTTCATATTTGCTGCTACATTTATATGTGCATTCTATGAAAAAAAAAATCAATTCAGAAACTCCGTTTAAATTACGTTTTTATACGCGAAAGCTTCAATTGAAATCGTAATAAAATTTCAATTTCAATAAAAGGTTCGAACAGCATTGAAAATCTATTTAATGCAATGATTTTCAAATATTTTCGAATATCGAGAGTCAAGTTAGCGTAACGATAAAGTGCACCGCAATACTTTATATCAATAAAAGAACTCGAATATAATGTTGTAAAATTTTGAATTTAATCCAATGAATCTCAACCGTTCTTAATTTAATTCTTTGTGAATAATAAATTATAATAATCAAATATATAATAGTATCGAAATCGATTACAATTTTTAAATAATTTTTTATATCAATTACTATATTTTTTTTAGAGATTTGAATCTGTTTTCAAAATTAAAATTTTTTATCATTTATTTCTAAATTAAATTAATTTCAATTACACATATTAAAATATGGTATCGATTGAAATTTTCAAATCAGTTTTTGATTCTTTGTATCAATTTTAAATAATTGCAAAAGTAGTATATATTTTTTCGAAATTTGAATCTGTCTTCAAAATTTAAAAATTTTGTCCAATTATTTCTAAATTCAATAAAATTCAATATTACATATTAATATAATATATAGATAAAAATTTTCAAATATTTATATTTTTAAATCTTTATATAAATTTTAAATATTTTTATATAGTGTTTATCTTTAGAAGGAATTTTTTTTTTTTTTTAGAAATTTGAATGTGTCTTCAAAATTTTAAAAATTTGATCAATCGTTTCTAAATTTAATAAAATTCAATATTATATATTAAAATATCGTATAATATTATAATTAACGAATAAAAAACAAAATATCGTAAAACAATGAAAATAAAACGACAATATATAACTTGACTAATATATATATATATATATATATATATATATATATGGTAATAAAATTTTAACCAAAACCCCAATTAAATTTTACGATACAAAGACCGTTCTTTTTTTAATTTTTCTACATCACTTATATCCGTATGATTTTAAGCGACTCCCCCTCCGCCCCCCGCCCCCCGTATTAAAAACATATGTCACGATAACGTTAGCGAACGACACGTTTGATTGAGACCGGAGCCATTCTCCGCCATTCAACGACAATTACGACAATCGTTCCGCCTCCGTGATCATGCGGCCACGGTATGCGGTCATTGTGATTAATATATGTACCGAATGCGTGTTGTTACATACACACATTTGAACGATCATATTAACGAATAAAACATTCGACAAAGAGATATATACATATATATATATATATATATGATAGAGACACGTTCATAGTGAGAGATTTTTAGAGATTCGAGCACTGAAAAGGCAAAAGATACTAGACTATTTCATATATTTTTTTTTTGTTCACATATATTTAAATAAAATATATATTATGAATATACATTTATAATCATACAAATCTTATTTAATTCGAATAAAATATGAATATATAAAAATAATTTCATTATACCACATTAACATTAACATTATAAAAGTAGTAATGAATATATTCACTTACCCGTAAAATTGATGAAAATTTCTTCATTTTCAATGTACGATTGATGTATGAAATCTTTCAATAATAAATACAACTGAGTCTGGTTAGTGTGACATATTAAGATATATTTGTTATTTTATAAAGACTATTAAACTAACCAAACTCAATTTCAATTTATAAAGGTTAAATATAAAATTGAAGACTTATTTTATATAGAAACAATAAATAAATATATTTTTTTTAATATGTACATATACATGGTAAATAGGGTTCATAAATATTTTATATTAATTCGTTTTATAAAATATTAAACAAAATAAAAAAGATTACAAACTACTGATCATAATAATTTAAATATATATATATATATATATATATATATATATATATATATATATATATATATATATATATATATATATATATATAGTCAAGTCTGATTGGTGTGACAATCAGAAAAATATGACATATTTCTAATCTATACTTTACTAAAATCCAATTACAATGATTTAATCCTACTGATGTCACACTAAACGGACTCGTCTATCTATAAACGATTAACTTTTCTGTTCGATGTTATAACGATAAATTTATATACAACGAATAGTAAAAACTAAGCAATGCTTCCGTGATATATTTACCGACAATAACATCCGCTTCGTGTGTTTAATTGGTAATTTCGATAAACAGTAACCGTCTCTGGGTACTAAATTTCCAAATAATTTTATTTATATCTATCTACCCTCGAAACGCACGTGTTTAGGCGCTTTAACACGTTAAGCACAAGCTCAATAAATATATTATTTCTCATATATGGTATATATATATATATATATATATATATATATATATATATATATATATATATATTTAATTAAATTATTCATTATAAAATAAATAATTTAATTATTTATAATAAAAAAATGTTTAATACCCCTGATACAAATATTTGAATATTATATCGAATATTTAAATACAATATATAATACAATTTTATATTGAATGTGAGAAACGAGTCACATTTCAAAATCAGAATCACAATATTTTCATATAAAAAAATATATATTTAGATTTTCAAGAATCGAACGTATGACTAATGAAATAATTACGACATTAAATATCAATTACACTAGCAAAATAAACAGGGGAATGGAAAAAAATGGTCAATGAGACATTAATACTGTAGATCCAATTTCGAAATAGACAAAAAAAAAACGCCCTTAACAAACAATCGATAAAATTGACCTTAATGAACGTTAATTTTCTGTACTTAAAACGTACAATATGAATAAGGGATAAAAACTATACACAAACAATCTTTTTTTTTTTGATTGAATTCGATATATTTTATTATAAAAATAATGTGTGCGAGTGTATATATATATATATATATTTTAATCGGCGTTATATGAGGTTTACTCGTATAATACGATGATATATTTATATAATCATTATATAAGGATATTGTTCAAATAAAAACGTATCATGAAAGGTAATATTTTTACAATTCGAAACGAGCTTTTTATTGACACAGCACGGAAAAACCGTAAGAAAATATAGAGCGTCGTAGAAACATAAAGAAAATCTATACTCCCTCGAGTTAAATCCCGCATTTTTCGTACTACATACAGTATGCGGGGTGAAAAAAAAAAAAGAAAGAAAATTTGCGCGAAATAATAAAATAATAAAAATGAAATTGCGAAGGTTGCGGAGGGCGGAAGGATTCGGAAAATTGGAACACGGATCGGTGCATTTTCAATTATTTAAATCGACACGAGGTCAATTAAATTAAACGCCAATTGGAGTGAATTCGAGAAGGCGACGCGTTCTATCTTGAAAAAATCTCGAAATATATATCTCTGTCGTCTTTTTTTTGTGGTGAATTAGAAATTTCGAATAATTGCAATTTTATATATGTATATTTAATAATGTGTATGTGTGTGTACATTAATATTTAATAATGAAATTTCTATTGAAACATTATATATATATATATATATATATATATATATATATATATATTCTTTTTTTTTCAAAATAACTAAGACAATTTCACCTTCTAATTCATATAAATACCCAATTAATTGATATTAAAAAATAGTAATTTATTAAGAAAATGGAATAATAAATTGCATAATAAAGTTCATATATTTTCCTTTGTCTTAGTAAATCGCTTCAAATTTATATTTAAAATGAATATAATCATATTTTACCAATATATACTTTATATTAAATTCATATTTTATAATTTTATAAACATTCGGTTAATCATATATATTATAAAAATATATCATTATAAAGAATGTTTCTAACAAATCTATCAAAGCTCGTTTATATAAAAATTATTAAAAAAATATTTAATAAATTTTATTGAATTTCTATATATTTATTACATAATTATTGATATATTACAAGATTATTAATAATGAAATAAATAATATTTAATATATAATTCTAAACGATGCTTCATACGAATCATACTAAAATTACAATAGTGACTGTAAAATTTATATATCATATCAAAATATTCGTTTAAAACTAATCCAACGGTTTCATAATATACACATATATAATTTTCAATAAAAAAAATATTTTAGAAACACTCACCCCACAATTAGAAGCCGTTGTGAAGTCGTTTCCTCTTCTGTTGTACGTAGAAAACAGCAGAGTAATCCTCTTTAAGATATCACTTTTTTGACACACATCGTTTCTTTATTTATTTATAATAAATTTTTAACGATTTTTCAAAATATTACAGGATCATCTATTGTTATGATAAAATATTAATTTTACATGCAAAAAAAACACACACACTATTATTATATATATATATATGTGCAAATTTATATCGAATATTGTTGTTTTAAACGTAGAAAAACTCGCGTAAAATATTCGATATGACGTTGAAAAATAGAGCTATGAATGATTGTAGACGTGCAGAAATACAAAAATAATTCGAATATCAAAATATATATTAGATACTTTGATATTTTTATCGAATTAAATTCTATAATAAAGAAAAAAAATCGTATTATTTAATTATACAACCTTTCCAGGCCAATAGTGAACCCCAAAAACCTGTCCCCATTAGTGATAATCGTATTTTAAAACAATTTTAAAAATTATTTTAAATTATTTTTAATTATTAAAAATTCAATCGGATACGTCAATTCTATTTTTGGGGTCGAAATAGACCCCCCGCCGGTTCGCATATAATTATTTTATTATAATTATATAAATAAAAAAAAAACAACAATAATAAATCGCAGACGTATAAAAAATAATTGTTACATATTATGAAAAAAAAATATTCATTTCGTTGAAAATATTTATATTTAATAATAGTATTCAATGTAATAATAATATAATATAGATATGGATAAAAAAATATCAGATATATAATATATAAAATGATTAGTGGTTGATTCGATTTATAATATGACATTTGATTAAAAATAGCGGAAGTGTAAAAAATTTATACGTCAAACGCACAAATATTTATATATATATATATATATATATATATATATATATATATATATATATATATATATATATATATATATATATACGAATATAATTATTATAGTGAAATAGACGAAAACGAACGCAATCGCGACGATAATCGAACGCAAAACAGGAAACGCGATGAAATTAAACGTCCGGTAACGCGCACAGGAAACGCGGAAAAGTTTGCGCGCGATTGCGCATGCGCACACGGAAAAATCAACAGATCGCCCCCCCCCCGCGTTTCGTGAAAAATGTCGAAAATTTTCTTTTTTAACATAATTTTATATACAAACGAAAAAAAGTGTATGCCGCATTTTTTTCCTATTTACGGCCAACAACGTGCACTAATATAACGTTGTTGTGCGTTTTTCCCACTATAACGCGATACACAATAATAGCAATATATATATATATACATATACATATATATATATATATATATATATATATATATATATATATATATATATATATTTCTTTTAGCGTCGTATGAAATAAAGAGCGTGACCACCGACGTGCAGCACCTCCATGTCGTGTCTGCGCACTGAGCGAACAACCCTCCCACCACTCAAATTTCCCCCTCCCCTCGTGCTTTTCGCACGAAAGAGACGGAGAAACGGACGGGAGTGAAGAGGACGGAGAATCGCCGTTCGTGTGTAAGAGAGAGAAAGAAAACCGTTCGCTCAAACAAAGGCGTGCATAGCTGCAAGTGATGCAATTGCAACTACCCTTCCGTTTCGGTAGCGCACCCTTATTTTTTTTACTGTAACTGTTACAAGTACAGCCATAACATTGTTAACGCGTACTATAAGAATATGAAATAAATACTTTTTGATAATTTACAATTGTAATAAAAAAATAAATTAACACTACATAATAAATATTTTCATTCTAATAAAATATGTAGTTAATGTTAAATTAATGTAATCTATTACCAATCATATCCACGTAAACTTCTTTATGCTGCACATTATGTAACTTATTTGGCATGTGCGAATTCGCAAACATATCCACCATGTGTGTTAAAGATGATTAGTAGTAATCCCTCGATTATCGCGGGTGTTACGTTCCAAGACCCCATCGCTATAGGTGAAAATCCGCGAAGAAGGGTTGCTATAATTATTTAAATATTTATACAATATTTTAAGGCTTTATAATGATCCTCCCCAATACTTTTACTCTACATAAACCTTTCCCATTCTCCATATTTTTATACATTTTGTCACTTTTTTCATGTAAAAATTTTTAAAATATATATATTTTTCCCACGAATCGACTCCGCAGAAAACCCGCAAAATAACAAAAATCCGCAAAGTATTATTTCAATTAATATTTTTTTTAAAAAACCCGCGATAGAGCTAAGGCGCAATAAGAGAAACGCGAAACGGCGAGGGATTGCTGTATATGCGTTTTTATTATATACTAAATTGAAAATTAAATAGTAATTGAATAAATAGTAAGAATGCATATTTTTAGTTAAGGATAATTTAATATTAAATTGTCAACATAAAGTAAAATATGAATACAACCCGGACCGGCGTTATCATCGTTCATTCAGTACTAGCATTATATATATATATATATATATATATATATATATATATATATATATATATATATATATATATATATATATATATATATATATATAATAATCACAATTATAAAACTTTACAAATATGATAACAGTAATTTCCTTCCAAATCGTTAGTTAACACGTTCACTGCAGACCATATTTTATCACTTTTACCACCAAAGCGTTCCACAATTTTCCCAGTTTAAACCGCACATGATAAAATCGTGCAATATAATTGAATTTCGTAAAATTTATTCACGTGCACGGTTTTAAAAAAGTGCCGATCAAAACACAAATCAACCGTTTTTATTAAAATTTGATATATTTTGTGTAGAAATTCACCCGTATTTGCTGTGCGCTGCTATGAAAACAACCCTTAATAAAACGTTTTTAATCAAAAATCAACATTCCCTCCTCTGATTTGATCTTCGTTTAACGTCTTAATATCAAAATAACAGCACAAAATTGACTATTTGCGCAAGGACTCGATCTAAATCTAAAAATAATATTTAGAAAATACTCCATCTATGTATTTATATATATATATATATATTATATATATAAATGATCAATGAAAAATATATACCTTTAATATCTAACAGTTTCATTGATAATCTTCAAAATCTTCACATATTATTTAAATCTATAAAAGGTAATATTTTATTACAAACACTAATGTAAAAAATAATTGATACATGAAAATAAGGCCCAAGCCAAAAGGCCATTAGCGCCATTGATTTATTAGTATATATACATATTTCATTTTTAATTTTTGAAAATGACAACAAATCACATTTACAATTTACACATTCATAAATATTCATATAATAATAATTAAAAAAAACAATTAAAATGATGTTTTTAAAATATTTATTTCTCACAATAGATACGATATAATTTATTGCGCATATAAGCTGCATGTAAAAATCTTTTTTTTCCTCTTCAGTTCCTTAAGAAATCCCCATATTTTAAAACAATCATATTTTTAATATTATTACAAATATATTTTTTTTTACAATTCTATCAATGTCCAGATTGTTATTCATCACATCATATATTTTTCTTTTAATTTTTCTTTTTTTTTTTTTGCATAACAATGTGCTATAAACTTTTCATTTCCAAAATGGAATTCTTCATGATAGCACATTATTGATCGTCAACAAGTTAAACTCGGGCAAAAAAAAAATAAATCGATCAGACGAATAAAAAATAACTTAGAAAAAAGGAAAGAAAGAATGAAAGAACTAGCGGTAGAAACTTATTTCAGTACAATTTACACCGAGATTGATGCGCACATAGAGACTGGTCATTCATGAAAAACTTTTTTTCAGAGCGTGTCCCCGATCAATAATGTGCTGAAAACTTTTACACAATTAACAATAAAATATTACGAAATGAAAAAAAATACATATGTATATAATAAATTATATATTCATTATTTTACGCGCAGATTACTTTTGAATATACGTACAATATTACGTGTTCTTAATGAGATTTTCTTTTATACATGATCAATTATAATGACAATACTCCGAAAAAAAATATGGTCGAATTAATTCACATTGAAATATTGACAATATTATTGATCGTATACATATATCTCTCTAGTGATACATTAATAATTTTGTTATTAATTGAGAACAATAATTCACAACTTACAATTGAAATAGTGTGTGCTGTTTCTTTGATTTTTATTTTTTTTTTACTTTCAGTTCACAAAGTCATTCTAAAGTATTTCAAAATTAGTATATAAAAAGAAAGTATTTAAAATATTGGTTTTTTTTTATAAATCTAAAGCTATTATCACTTTTTTTGCCTTGTTATATAAAAAACATCAATAGTAAAATTATTCAAAAGTGCGCGTCTTGTACATTAATTAATAAATATTTGGATGTTTGCAGAAAATAATTAAATATGTATATTGCATATATTCACATACACATGCACGCAATAATCATAAAACAAGTATGTACATACAGAAATTAAAATATTCATAATTAATTACTATTTCAAAGAAAAAGAAATACAACGGTGTTTATATAAAATAGGATCATCATGATTGTTATGTAATCGAAAAGATACAAAAACAGATCAAGATATAATTTGAAGAACGAAATGAGATAAAATGTATGTAAACAACGGAAAACCCAACTAAAATGTCGGACATAACAAAAGCAACAACGTTGTAATAGGACTAAATAAAGATTACTTCCTTTAAAAATGAAATCAATTAATAATATATAATTAAAATAATAATTATTTTATTATCGAAGAATTTGATGAATTGTTGAATCAAAATATTTCAAATACTTCTTAATGCACGGCTAAGAAGCCAAAGCTTAATTTGGACTACAATGATGAAGTAAATTGATAACATTTATACTATTATGATCGCGATGATGATAATAATAATAAAACAAAAACAATACTTATTGTCATCTAATATTTAGAAAATAATATCCATGTGCATATGCGTGTAAATTTACACAAATAATGTTAAAATATGCGGTTTTTCAATATTTTGAAATATGAAAATATCTATAATGAAAAACATGTAGAATCTTCTAAACATTACATTCATGTATTGTAAATACTATCACAAAATGTCAATACACCTTAATATTACATAGCATATATGCAAAACATATATAAATGTGTGGTTTAATTTCATTAAGGATAGCCATATAAGTTTTTTTTATTTAAAAAAAAAGAAAGCAAAATTATACTGGAAAATAAATATATTTTTTTCAATAATAAAAAAATACTCAGATTGCATTTAAAAATGGTTTCGTTAAATAACAGGAAGCTACGACAATTGTTATTTTTGTTTCACAAATTTATATGGAAGAAAAAATTGTCTCCTTTACTATCCCATATGAAAATTTTTCTAATTTTTCTCTTTTTTTCGTAAAGTAGATGATGCAAAACAAAACCAGGATATAAAAGAAACGTATGGAAGCTTCAATTACTGTTACTAGTATTATTTCAAATACGATGAAGAAATATATAAATAAACGAAGTGCATACATTCCCGCTCGCTCATTCATACAAATGTATATTCATGTGTAACAAATATTATATTCGTATATGAAAAAATACATTATAAATCAGCGTTTCTCAAACGAAATCCTGCAGAACGTCAATATTTCATAAAAAATCTAAAATAAATACTATTTCAAATGAATTTCCCATAAAGTAAATAGCAAATTCAAATAATTTATATCACAAAATATCAAAAACGTTATCTTAGATTATCAGGATTGTGTTGTATAAAAGTTTGAGAAACGCTGCTGTAAACAATAAGTTTCAAAATCTATTTGAAATGGAACAAAATTTATTTTTTTATATGTATAAAAATACATAATAAATGAGCACAAAATCAATATGAAATTTTTCTTACACATTACAAAAATGAAAAAAAAATTTCATTAATATATAAAAAATAATAAACAAAAAACTCAATAATAATACAAACAAATTATAATTATATACAAAATCAAAATTTCATAGTACATAAGAATTACGACGACCTACATTCATTTTATTTAATCCATTACAAATAGACCTTTTTTTAATTACAATCGACAATTATAAAGTAATTCAAAAAGCCTTTGGTAATTAAATCTATTTTAATAATAACACATATTATCATTATTTGTTGCAGTCCAAAGAAACAAACAATTTCTATTGTAGTATATAATAATACAACTACAAAAAAGTGGTACAAAATAGTAGTTCATATATTTTATATATAAGCTCGAAATGAAATAAAATTATATTTATAATAAAGATATGACACCCAAAATAACAATAAAAAGGATTTTTGTTTTTGAAAATAAACTTGACTATTATGGAAATATTTTTCGAAAATAATTAAAACAAAAATATTATTCACAATTTTTCTATAATTCATCTATATACTATCATTTTACACATATAGATGAAATTAGTCGCTTTCTTTATAGTCAGTTCAATATATAATATATAATAAGAGGTGGGTTCTGCACAAAGCCAATTTAGGCAAGCTTGTATTTTTTTTAGGACTAAATGTGCCGTGTGAAACTATAAAATCAACATAAGCTAAATAGATTCCATTTAAAAAACACTTATCTGTACACACAAATACACGAATTCATACATATGCATAGAAGCAAATATGATATCATATAAAAAAATATTTTTCACCTATCCATATACACAAAAAAAAAGTATCAATTGTAGACTAGTGAGTAATTATATTCTCAATGTAAATATTTGTACAAAAATTCAATCGTTACAAATAATAAGCAATTTTCTATTTAAAAATATATGTATCATGGTAGTTTAATACAAAACTGAAAATTACCAAAGGAAATACTAGAATAATCATAAAATTATTTAATTATAAATTTACTTATACTACCAAATATTAAGAATATTATATCATATAAGCAATTATACATATGTATTAGTATTTACATACGCCATAGTAGACTATGCAAAAAAAAAAAAAAAAATATATATATATATATATATATATATATATATATATATATATATATATATATATATATATATATATTGCGCACGAAACATAACGTTATTTACTTCATTAAAAAAATATGTATATTTATTACTTAATGATTTGTACAGTAGTTATTTTTTTATCATCCTTTTTAGTTTTGTATTTTTTTTTAATTATTTCCATTATTATAAAATTAACTACACCCCATTCCATATTTCATAATGTGGCAACCCCGAAGCATTATCTCCAACATATGACAACGTATGTTTCATGAAAAAGTTGAACATTTACATTTCAATTTATATGCATAAATGCTTCTACTTTGAAATATATGCAATTAAAGATTTACCAAGTAACAAAAAATTCTCATATAAATTTGCTCACTATTACCGACATTGAATTAGATTTAATATATCAAATATACTTATTAACCAGGAGAAATGCAGAATATCATTAAACACAGTTTAACTAAATTCTGAGATCATTTTAAAGAGGATGTACAATAAATTACAAGATAAATAACACAATTACAAGATAATAAAAAAATTAACTTAAAAAATATCATACATAAAAATGCTCTCCAAACCATGTAACGAAAATGAAAATAATTAAATCTCAAACGAAATAAATAGAAATATTATTAAAAATTGTCACCATCTACTTTCATATTTAATACATTACTAATTAAATAAATTAATTAGAAAACACAAATTGTGATATAAAAGTAATTGAAAGGGGGGGTGTTACATATTCATTTACTAAATAGTTGAGACAATTTTTCCTGATTAGCACTATAATTTAGAAGTATGGTGCATGGGGAATGCGCGTTTCAATGAGTGTTACAAAATAAATTTAATAGGTGTTTATTTTCTTCGTATTTCATCTTTCATTTTCTCTTCGCGTGGACGTGCCCCTCCAAATATGGTCGAAGACTGACTGGTCTCCGCAACTGCATTAACTGGAGTAGCCACTGTCCTTGGAGCAAGCTTCAGTCGAGGACGACCAGTATCTGGAAATTAAATAATAAACATTATTTACGAAAATTAAAATAATAATTCAAATATTTCGATCATATTACCTGGGTTAGAACTAGGGGGAGGTAAATCATCAAATCGTCGTTCGGGCCCACGTGGAGGAGGTCTGCGAGAACCTCTACCAAAATCTTCTGGAGGTCTATAATCGCGCCCCCCGCCGCCGCCCCCACCGCCGCCACCGCCACCGCCACCGCCACCGCCACCACCGCCGCCTCGACCATCTCTATCTATAACGATAATTATAAAAATATATATTATATTTTAAATAATTAAAATATATGAAATTGTTAAAAACTGAACGTAAACGACAAAACTAATGTCCTATTTTTTTAAACATATTAAATAATGCAATGTCAAAGCAATATACAAATCCCTAGTCACAACACGACATCTCCTCAAATCAATAATCACGTTAAATGTGGAGTTACTGTATGTATCATAAACAAAAGTGCAAAATAAAAATAAATCAATTATGCATAACTATAATCAAAAAACAATTACGAACTTCAGCTATTATTATGACACTGACCTAGAAAATATTGATACTAAAAGTACTTAGCGTATACCGTTAATGTCACCACCTTTAAATAAATTATTTCAATAAAAGATCAATGATTATACTAAATTATGTAAATAGATTTTCATTCAATTGGCAAAGTTAGACTACACTGAATTCAATTAATACCTAAATACATGATTTAGATAAACATAAATATATAAATTGCAATGAGAACAAAACCACGATTAACAGGTCAAATACAATATTTATATTTTATTATAAAATTACTAATAAATTTAGTTTAATATTAACGATTTTCTTAACAGGAAGAAATATATAAACAAACTTTTAGTTCACAATTGAAATATCATATAATTTTAATGATATTATAGAAGATGAAAAAAAAATAAAACACGAATACAACAATACTATTTATCCATTATTCCTCACTAATCAGGTTCACAAAAAAAAATAAAAGGAACCAAAAATTAAGTTTCGTTTTTCCACATTAAAATAATAAATTAATATTACCAAATCTATCACCGTCTCGTCCTCTATCCCTCTCATCCCTTCTGCCAAAGTTATCAAAATTGGCGTTATTACTTTCTCTACCGCGACCAGTAAAACCACCACCTCCTCGAGATCCTGGTCCTCCTCTTCTATAGTAAAAAAAAAAACAATATTGCGTTAATTTTAAAAACAATAAAATCACAAATTTTAGGTATCAACAAAGTAACCTGTCGCTTTTTTTTCCATCGGCCACGTCAATCCTTATAACGTGGCCCTCAACATTAATATTATCATTGAGCTCTAGCGCTTTCACTAAAGTTTCTAAGTCCTCAAACTCTACATAGCAAAATCCTTTAAATTTATCTGTGTTTTTGTCCATAACTAGGTCAATTTTTTTAATTTTGAAATCCTAGAATATAAAATAGATATATATAAGAATAGATATATAAAAAAAAACAAAACCGGATTAAACTAATATTTTTTAAAGATCACATAAACCAAAAATACCGGTCAACTAAACAAAGTATTAAATATTTATAATTCGATAAGTGTAAAAGTAAATAAATAATTTAAAATACTGATAAGAATGTAAACATTGCTACCAAAAGTATTATATTACTCATAATATAAATAAAAAAATATTACATATCGTTACAAATTGTAAAAATTAATGATATTTCATAATAATGAATTTAAAATTGACAAACACTTTTCGTAATTTTATAAAGACCAATATAAACAATATATTGATGGAAATTTATAGTACAAACTTTATAAGATATCTATATATTAACTAGATATTTAATATATAAATGGATAATAGAAATTTCCTAAACAAACATAAATCTAATCATCAAAACAAAATAACAATGAATATTAAACATAAATTTTATACGGTGATAAAAATGATTACATTTATAAAATAACATTTGAAATTTTCTCGACCGACCGAAAACTGATTTTTGGGTTTAATTATGAAACTATAAAACTAAGGCCGCCGATTTTTTTCATTAAAAAACTTAATAAAATATGTAAAAAAAATAATATAAAAATTTAAATCTTCTAAAAAATGTTAACATTATTCTCGCATCTAATCTTAAATACGCGATTAACGTCTATTACATTGGCGCGCTTAAAAAATTAGATAATTTATATGAATACCAAAAAAAACCTTCGCTTATAAAGTTGACTCGAAATTTAAACATCAATAAAAAAATTATCAAAAGTTTCATCATAATTAATAAGGATAACTTTTTACTATGATTTATTTACTCGATTACGTTTTGTTTTTTTTTTCTTATAAGAAACAATAAAAAAAATAATAGGATTATTCTAAGCGTTATATCGATTGCGAATGTGATTTTCTTTCGGCGTTTAACACAAAATATGGTCGATCGCGTTATATTCGCACATTTTAAACGAAAATTCTTAATAGATACGGATTAAATAAAAGATTATTTGTCGTTAGTGACGCGAACGAGATCGTATATCGCGATTATTACATAAAAATATAGAACGAAAAAATCGACGAATAACTCGCGATCCGAACGAGAAATCGTATTAGAAATTTGAAGTTCGTTTTAACAGAAAAACGTTTAAGGAAAATTACGAATCCGAACATCGGAGACTTGCGCATCGAAGAAAACGTACTTCGATTTAAAAAAAAAAAAACTTTCGCGCGAACGATTCGCGATTACGATAAAATAACGAACCGTCGAAAACGCGATCGGAATCGAGAAAAATATGCGGAAAAGAGAATAACGCGGTAAAAACTTGAACCGATTCGTCGTATAGGTTAGGTTACGAGTCGGTGTTTACGAGTAAAAAAACTCGGCGCCGCAAATTCGATCCGAAGCGGCGAATCGACGCGAAAGCCGATCGACCGATCGACCGATCGACCGTCCGAACGAAGAGGGACGCCATGAACGAGGAAAAGTCTCGGACGTCTCGTGATAAAATAAAAAACGACGAATCGAACGCGAATCGGCATCGCAAACCGCGACGAGAGGCGAAACCGAAACCGCGTGCGAACGACCCGCCGGCCGCTTATCGGATACGAAACGAACGAACGATAGACGCTCACTTTAAATACGGAGTTCATATCGCCGGCGACCACTCCGTCGGGAAGATTGCCGACGAACGCCTTGTAGGGCGGCTCCGTGGGCAATAGACGACCGTTGATCATCCGCGGAAGCCTGTCGTTGCCGCCGCCCGCCATCTCCCTGAAACACGCAAACGTTCGCAGTTTAAAATCGGCGTTATTCGCGCGAAACGAAACGACGACGACGACGACGACGAGCGAACGCAAAGCGCTACGCCCCCCTTTTTTCACCTGGAATCGCGAGCGCCCCAATCGCTGCGCCCGGCCATGATTGCGACTCGCTGCCGACGGCGGTCCGAATAGCGCGCGAATGGCGACCACGTCCTCGTGCCGCGTCTCACTCGAACGTACCGCCACGCCCGTTATGTAAAATTACAAAATATATATATATAAAAGATTTTAATAATTCAACCGCGTTCATAAAAATGATCAAAATAGATTTTTAATAAAAGAAAAATTCGCGAACGAAAATCTTGATATATCCCGTATCCTTTTTAATAATTCGATAAAGTCTTCGATTACAATATGTTGACCGTTTAAAAAGCGACAGCAACGTCTTCTTTAAAAATAATAGAAACGTTTAATAAACGGTTCGTATTTCTTTTATCTACAATTTTCCCATTCTAGTGATAATATGTGCGCGTTAAAAAATATCTATAATCCGGGCTCGATATATTTGAATTAATCTTACCAAAATTTTATTTATTAATTTAAAATTATAACGGTCTCTCTTTAAAATATTTTTTTTTAATATATCGCCTCGGGTATTTAAAGTAATAGATATTGTTAAAACGATTTTCGGTTAAATATAGTAGCGTTTAGACCGACTACACGTGCCGCATAGTGTTTTGACAGAAGATGCGGCCGGGAAGCGATGCGGGAAGCGATATGGAAGTCGAAGATAGCGGCGGAGCCGTCTTCGAAAAGAGATCGGGGTCGGTGCCTTTGGGGACTTTCTCTCAACTCGGAGAAGCGCAGGCGTCCGGAGCCGTAGGTTTGCTGCCTTTGCTCTTATCGCCGCAGACCAGTTTGGAGGTTAGTTACGCCACTACCACGTGCTTTTTTTTTTACGAAGGATCCCTTATCATCGGTACGTTTTCGTTTGCAGTCGCAAGAATTTCAATACTCCATAAAGCGTTTGATCAGAGGAATCGCCTCCTCCAGACAGTCCGCTAGAGAAGGTTACTTTTGCGCGCTCACTATATTGCTCAAGTATAGAGCCGACGTTACCGTTAGCTCGCTGTTGGAAAAATTGAACGACGAACTTAAAATCGGCAGCCTTTCGAAAAGTGTAAGTCTGCGCATTTTATATTTAATCTAAATCTAATTTGTGCGTTCACATTTTAATTTATCAAAATACATATTTAGGAAACCGGCGAAGTTTGCACCGGTCACGTGCTCGCGTGCGGCGCCATATTGCGATCGGGCTTATTCAATTCTTCTTCGAGCGAAGATAAATCTGCAGTCGTTAAAACTTTATTCAATGCCAGCGATAAAAAAGCTTATCTAGGTTTATTAGCTTACGGTTTCATTGTGGATTTCATCAAACAGGTTTGTAAATTTGAATAACTTTCTATTTAATTACGCCTCTCCGCCATTTACTACTGTGATTTTTTTTTTTTTTAGAATTCAGAACAAGAAGTTAGGGAAAATTTTTGGCCTCATTTTCAAGACAGATTACATAATTCTCTTAACGATTATTCCTTGGACGGATTATACTGTTTACTAGCGATCGAAGATCATTGTCCATCAATAATAAAGAAAATTTGTAAAAAAAATCTTAAATTATCGTCTCTCATTTGCGAAGAAACCTTAACTACTTTTAGTGAGAAACTAATGGTATCAATTTTTTAATATTTTCTTAACCGTTTATGCATGTATTTACCTGACTATTAACTTTCTTTTTTTTTCAGAGTGCTCCAGAGTTTTCGTTTATTAGTCATCCTATATATGAAATTTTTAGCAAACAATTGGCAAAATCAAAATATCTCGTTAAATTTTGGAGTGAAAATATTGAACCAAAATTAAGTGTACATAATGAAAATAAGATGTTAATAGCTCTCACGTTATTCGAAAATGTACTAAAAAATATTGGCGAAAATTTCAATCAAATTCCTTACCTTTTGGGTGATCGTTTTGTTCCTTGCATATTAGAGTGGTTTAAAGGTTTTCAATCTGCAAAGCAATCTGGAAAAATGCTAAAATTCAAAGGGCGAGAAAAATATTTCGTGCACGAAGACAAAGGAAAACAAATTATCTTGAAATCAAAAGACGTTCTCGTTGTTTTACAAGATACTTTAAAGCAGGAGAAAATTGACGATGAAACTAAACTAGAAGTACTAAAAAAACTTTTATTTTATCCTGGAGACATAATGTTTTGTGATATAACCAATAGTAGAATTATTAAGGTTTTAATTGAAGATCTTAAAGTAGATGGCGTTCACAATTTTGCTATTTTATTAAAAAACGTTATAACGAATGAAAGTAAAAAACAGCAATCATCATCTGAAAGACATTGGACTGCAATGGAAAAAATGAGAGCAGCTGAAATGCTTACTTATTTAATAAATCATAGAACTACCGTTGATGATGTTAAATGGAGAATTAAAAATATGCAATTCTTCCTTCAAATTGGTTTATTTAAAACTTTAAAAGAAGATGATCTTTACGTTAGTACAGAACTTGCCAGTAAGTTTATTGTGTTGTCATATAATACACATTATAATTACATAATTTATACTGTTATATTTATATTTTTTTTTTCATTATTTTAGGCTCTGTTAAAAAATGTTTCTTCCGTTGTTTAACATCAAGATTACCTAAACTTGAAACACTTTTAAAAATATTAAGTTCTTTAGTGGATCATATTGATGACGGAATCAAGAATAATCCTGATGTAATATCTAAAAATACAAAGACGTTTTCCCCAATCGTGCTTGATAGTTGGAATACGATGAGAGATTTTAATCAACAATTAAAAGTATCAAACAAGAATAATAGCACCAAAGCGAATATGGTATTCCAAATTTTATCCCTACATAGTGGTCTTTTCTTATTCTCTGATATTATGGATGTCAACATGGCAAAAAATTCTTTAGAAGAAGTACAAAGTTGTTATAAACATTATATCAAAGATAATAAAAAACATAAAAAACCAAAACAATCTCTTAAAGAAGGAGATGTTGTCGATATAGAACCGGAATGGACTGAAGTCTTAATTGATGTTTTTCTTAGTTTCTTATCTCGAGATTCATATTTATTGCGTAATGTTGTTCAGTGCGTCTTTAAACTTCTTTGTGAATATTTAACTCCATCAGCCATTGGACAAATATTATCAGTTTTGGATCCAGATAATGACTCGAATATATTGAGTAATAAAGATGATTCTGACAGCGAAGATGACGATGATAATAAGAGCGATGCGATGGATATTGAGAATAATGACGATGAAGCCGAATCAGATGACGAACCGTCAGAAAATGATTCTGAAAATGAAGATGATACAAATATAACTGTTAACGATCAACTACGAATGGCTGTACAAAAAGCGTTAGGTTCTGCAGCACCTGAAACTGATACGGAAAGTGTTGATATTGATAATATGACTGAAGAAGAAGGAAGAAAATTAGATGAAGCTTTATCTGATGCTTTTAAAATGTTACGACAATCGAAAGGCGAAATGTCAAAGAAAGATAAAAAAAATCTTAAAACAGTAATGGAATTTCGCATTAGAGTTATAGATCTAATAATTATTTATTTAGAGAAAATGCCATCTATGGATATTACATTAGGTATGCTAACTCCATTATTTAAATGTTTAGAATTTAGTATAAAAGATACATTACAAAAGCCTCTTGAACTTAAAATTAGAAAGTGTTTAAAATGTTTATATAGTATTAAATCATTTTCAACTACTGAAGATGTCACAGTGGAAACATTAGAAATGTATCTAAAATCTTTGATAGATAGAGGCAATCGAACTCAATTTGTCTTTCAAGCACTTGGCGATGTTATCACAAAGTGTAGTACATTTATTGTAAAATGTTTACAAAAATTAAATATATCTAATGATAATTCTAAATTGAAAAAGAAAAATCGTGTATGTCCCATAACTCAATTATACAAGGAATCATTAGAATCGTTTTTCACTAGAAGAGATTGCTTGTTGCCTGTTATATATTTTCATGATGTTTTATGTTTAAAATGGAACGGTAATTGGGTGCTATTAGAAGAGATAATTAAGAAAACGTTTGATGTTAATGTAAGACAATTTAGAAGAAATGAGGGTCTTGAAATGATTAACATATTTTATACTGGTTTAAAAAGAAATTTACAAACGAACGATGAGTTATCGACGAAATTACAAAAACTAGAATCTGATTTGTCAGACAAAATCATTGATTATTTTACTGCAAATAAGCAACCTCATGAAAGATTCTTTGTAATTTTAATGAAAATTTTAACAACCATAAAAAAATTTCACACTTCTGCTAATAAAATAGATTCAATGAAGTGGAAATCTGTTGGAGAAACTATACAAGCCGCTAGACGGTCTATAAAACTTCGCAATAATCAAGAATACTTTAAATTATGTAATTTGTTAGGTCTTGAAAAACTTAAAAATATAGTTCCCGATAAGAAAGATTCTGTAGATTCGGGTCATGAAAGTAACGATTCAGAAGCAAACGATGACTTGAAAGATGAGTGCTTACAAAATAATACGTCGTTAAATAAATTAAAGAAAAAAAACAAATTAAAAAATGTTACTAAAAAGCAATCTAAAATGTTGAGAGCTCAAGCATCATCAGAAGGTTTACAAAATATTTCTTTTTCAAATTTATTGGAAGATAATGTCAACATTGACGATATTCCAGACGAGAATTTAACTAACGGCACCCATAAGAAACGTAAAAAAGAAGAAAATGTGGAGATTAAAACGAAGAAGGCGAAGAAAGTGCATTAATAATATTTTTGTAAATATTCTTAAGTATATACTATGTTTTCAGCAATATATATTAAATTCATTTAATGATATATTTTAAACATTCTTCTTTATTTTTTATTCATATTTGTAATTATGAGAGCAATATTAATTGGTTAACATCAAATACTTTACAATAAATAGAAATATTTAAAAAAAATGAAAACTGAAGCATTACCTATAATTTAAAACTATTTTCTTCTAAATAGTTTTATACTTATGATTTCCATTGTAAATTGTTACAACATAACTTTAGTTTTTCAGAAGTAAAAAGCAATATAAACAATTATAGTTTTTATGACTGAACATGAAATATGCTCTCAAGATATGATTAGTGTACGATAATTATTTGTATTTATACAATTCATGTAGTTTAAAATTATTCAATTCTTCATAAATTAAGTATGTACATAAAATATTTACATTATTAAATCACTCAAGTTGTAAAAGTCATCGTTTAACAGTCAGGAGTTGCCAACTGTATAAATAATTAATGATCATAGCAAAGAACAATTTTATAAAGTTGTACACGACAATCACACAGTAGGGTGAAATATTTCATCACCTTGCAAAGTTCTGTGCGTCATTCCTTCTTCCTTGGGAACGCGACTCCTCTTCAGCTAACTTTTAAAATTGACTGTCCTTCCTAGAGGATGAATTGTTTTTTCAGGGGACATATGCTCGATCAATCTTATTCTTAAACATACAACTCTACATTAGCAAGTGTGGATCCACGTAGAGGTGCGTAGCACCAAATTTAAAAAAAACGGATTTTAGCTTATTATTTTTAAGAAAGTACTCACACCTGAACATTTGAACAAAACCTGCATCGTGCCACTTAACTTTTTTCCCATAAGAGGAAATTTTCTTACCAAATATTTGCATTCAGGCAGATGAGCGTTAGTATAGAATTAAGAAAGTCAGAAGGACTCCCGATAGCTTTCGCCAATATTTTTGAGCATTCTACGACATTAGTTTTCTAATAGAGTAACCTTCAATCTGTTGGTTTGCGATATATATATTGTTCCCCTATCTATTATCTAGGATAAACTCACTGAGACCGTTCACCTCACTAAACTGTCTGTAATGAGCCACAAATGCTCAATTACTTGTAAGGTATTTAATAATTATTGTATTGATAATACCTGTATAAGTTTTACAATTTTGTCGACATTTATCGATTTTAAAATTATGACTTATTGGTTTATTTATTTTTTGTTAGACGTTTCTCCGATTTTTACAAATAAGTACAAAGTACAATTTTTTCAATCGTGTTTTTACATAAATTTCCAATAATTTATAGAATAAAACTTATGTCATTATTCATACCCTTCATTTTATAGAATTTGTATAGTTTAAATTTTAATTAATGTTATGGAAATAAATATATTTTTAAATATAAATATTTTTCCCAATCTTGATATTTACAAGTGTTAAAGAATTGGATTACAAATTTGTAAATGTTAAAAATTGAATTAAATTTCTAATCTTCTACTTCAATGAAATATTGAATTAAAATATTTATTAGAATACAACTTTACTATTTTTTTTTGTTAACTTAATAATAACATAAATACATTTTTTAAATGAGTTTTATAATTTAAAATAATGATTTCGTTATGAAATTCAATTTAATATTGTTTTTGGTATATGGTCAATATATAGATGATTATATTTTAGTATAATTAATAACAAGAGAATGTGTGACATTTGGTTAACATCGCCTATTCTATAATTGTTTTTACTTTAGCGGTTTTTCTTTGGTTTTCGTGATATTACTATCGATAATTCGGAGTAATTATTTAATTTATTGTGCTTTAATAGTGCCATTTTTTTGTTTCCATTGATTTTTGACGATTTTTTTAATTCGTCAAACGTCAAACAAAAGGTAGTTGAACGTTTAGCCTTGTTTCCCAATCGATGAAGGTCTAACTGTCACATAATATATAATCAACTTTTCTATATAAAAATGCATTGCATTTGTATTGTGAACGTTATTAACGGTTATATTTGACATTTTTAATCATTTACATTTAATATAAATGTATCTCAATTGTGCAAAATCGCATTTATAATACTAGATTTTTTATATCACTTTGCTAGTCTGTTATTAACATAACCTATAAAAAATGTCTAAAACCATTCGCAAATGTGTCGAAGGAAGTCTACCTCCTTGTTATTCAATGAATAGATTAGTTGAAAGACGAGCGAATGCTCGTATTTTAAGGTTTTTTTTTTTAATTTTATTTTTTGTTTATTTATATACAAATATCATTTTTATAATTTGTTAAATCTATCATTTACAGAATAGAACGGCAGAGAAAACCTGATAAACCTGAAGATTTCGTGTGTTATTCAGATTCTGAAAGTGAAGAGGAAACTCCAGCTCAACAACAACAAATTCTTAGGACTTCATTTAATTTTGTAGATTATATTTGTTCTCGAGAAATAGAAGCTAGAGATGTGAGTATAATGATTAGGTTGAATTTATAAACTCCTTTTATTTGCTTTGAATATTAACATTTCATACTTATATTTCAGACGAGATTTATTAATCCGTCATATGCGTCTCGTCATATACTCGTACATGATATGTTCAAAGAAACTCCAGTTAATTTAGGAAATATGAATAAAGTGTTTTGTTCTCAATGGCTTTCTGATAGACAAGTTGTTTTTGGCACAAAATGTAATAAGGTATTTGACATTTTATTATTAATTTAAATTCCATTATTATAATCAAAGTAATATCTCAGTTAATACAATTTTATTTTGATTTGATTAATTGCACAATCTCATTCCTGAATCTTATTAAGTTAGATTACTATATTTATATTGATATAATACCAATATATAATATATATATATATGCTTAAAATTTGACGTTTCAGTTAATGGTATATGATGTAAGTACTCGTCAGTTAGATGCCATTCCAACATTACGAGCTCGTCAACCATGGAGTGCTCATGAACATCAAACTGGCATACACGCTGTTGAAATAAATCCTTCTAGAACACTTCTTGCAACAGGCGCAAGAAATTCTTGTGAAATTGCTGTTTATAGATTACCAACTCTAGATCCAGTGTGTGTAGGTGAAGCTCATAAAGATTGGGTTCTCGATATGTGTTGGCTGGATGATGAATTCCTTGTTTCTGGATCTCGAGATACAAAAATGGCTTTGTGGAGAGTTCCAAACGATGGGGAAGATATTGTAGTAGTTAATGATAAACATAATAATATTACACCTCCACCTAATAAAACTCCAACAACTGCCACACCGTCAAATTCTGCCCAACCTTCTTTACCGCATTACAGTTATTTATCTCCAGTTATAATAAAAGATTGTCGATCAGGTAACTTATCGTAATAAAAGATATATTTTATCTTATGAGTCTTATTGTTGATTATATTATAATTGTCAGGTCAAAAGGTACGTGCAATAACATTTAATAAACATTGGAAAGAAATAGCAGCGTTGACGTTAAATGGTTACATACATGTTTTTGATGCTGAAACATTTAAACAAACGATATCTAGAAAATTACCATCTTGCCAGGATTTGGTTTGTTTAGCGAATCAAGAAGGAGGTCCTTACGCCATTGGATGTAAGTCGTACACTCTACTTTTGGATTGTCGTACCCTACAACCAATAAAGAAAATTACCTCCAGATATAATGGTTGTGGGATACGTTCAGCTAGCTTTCAAGGGAATCTTTTAACTATTGGAACTGGTTTAGGTTAGTATCATATTTATAATTATTTGAAATTAAAAATTAAAATAATTATTTAAAATTAATATGTTTTAGGTATGCTAATGTTTTATGATTTACGAGCTGGAAAATATTTAGATAGTAATATACATCCTTCAAAAACGGTTGTTTTGAAAGCTTCGAAAGGATATGTGGTATGTTTGTTTTATATTTAAAATAAAATAAAAAAATCTTGATACATCTCGTCATATATATTTATACTTATATCGCGATAATATTGTTGGAAAAAATAACATAAAATATGATCGAATTCCATTTTATATAACTGATAAGTAAATTTTCATTAAGATAATATGTTACTTTATAATATAGACTTTCTCTATAATATATAAATATGAAATATGTAATACTATTATGTTTTTTCTTTTTAATCTATAATATTTAAGAAGTTATGTAAATAATTTCACTGTTCAAACCATACGTTTTATGACTTTTTAATCATATATTATATTATTGTTATAAAATGTGACGTTATGTTGTAAATAACGATAAAATAATTCCGTTGTTAATATATGTTTTTCAATTTTATATTTACACATTTGCATAAAGATATAATTAATATTTTGTCATTTGATTAAAACATGAAATATATTTTCAGTTTCCAGATGATCAAGCTGATGGATTTAACCAAATTAAATATGTTCCTGCTATTTATACGCATTGTTACGATATGACAGGTACTAGAATTTTCACTGCAGGAGGTCCGCTGCCGGCTACGCTCATCGGAAACTATGCCGGTCTTTGGCAATAAAACTTCCCACCGCAAAAATTAGTCAAATTTTCCGTTTCTGTTCAAGATTAGTTAATAAATTTGCTACTTAACATGTATGTACTTAATGCTATAGTTTTTCAGTGATGTCACACATATCACATTTATATATAATGAAAAGTGTAAAATGAAAATGACTTTTATGCCTTATGCAATATTGCCAAATCTTTTGAATTAACGTTTACAATTAAGGCATTTCAAAATGAAAAATATTTTTAATTGTTTGATTTTTAAATATGCATTAAAATTAGCAATTTATTGTATTTCAGGGATGATGAACATATGATATGCGTGACAAAATAAATAAAAGAGAAAGCATTATTTCTTTATTGATACTTTTTTAGAACATTCGAAAAAAAATTACAATTGAAAATTAATATCTTATACGTTAAAAATTTCAAAAACATTATTTCTTACAAGAAAGATTCGCTACTTCTGTTGTATCTTTTTTAATTGTTAATTTTTTTGAAGCATTATGGTGATTATTATGAATGGTCATTTTTTTCTATTAGTTTTTTTCTAATTTGTGATCATTGCATACTTACTACAAATATAAAAATTAATTTTGAAACATATTTTTTCTATTTACAAAAGAATAAAATTCACAATTAATTGAATATAATTTATTCTTATTTTGTCTTCCAATTGAACTATAATTTGCTCATTTACAAAAAATATTTTGCAATATTTTATGTTGATTTATTTTACGTACTTCATGATTTAAATAAACTTGCTTGTAATCGTAATTGTTAATCAAGTATTGTTTCTGTTACTATTTTTTTTATCAACACTTTTTAATATACAGTTTTGGCCATTTATTGTTTAATCGGAAGAACTTTTTTATAAAATCAGTATTGATTTATATTATTAAAAATCATTCGTTATTATTATATTGTTGAAAAACATTATACAGCATCTTTTAAATTGTTTTTTAATTTAATAATCAACATTAATATGTTTTGGTATAATATTTTGATGTTATTTTTTTAATTGAATTAAATTAATCAGCAAATGTTATGGTACTAAAAAATGTAAAATTATTAATGTTTTTTTTTTTGGCAAACATTTACATTAATTTAATAATGATAATAATTTTATTGACAGTATATAAGTTGCATATAATTACTGTAAAATTTTAACAGTGATAACACTTGATGTAGTGAATCTGTATAAATCCATGACCTTTTAGATTATTGCGTGGTGTATTTTTAACAGATTTCGTTTTTTTATATATTTGCTATTGAAAATATTTTTCTTTTATTTAAATACGTTATATATATATATATATATATATATATATATATATATATATATATATATATATATATATATATATATATATGTTCAATTTAATACGATTCAAAATTCGATAATTAATGACGAATTTAGTAAAATTGTGTAAATTCTATAAAATATTTGTTGTATTTTGGGTGAATTTTATATTAATCGTATTTAGCTATTGTAATATTTTAAATTATTTGATAATAGGGCGTTTTTAATTAATGTCGATTTTATTCCATCGAGTAAAATTATTGCGTACTCAATATTTGAAACGAAATTGAGATTATGGGTGTCTTAATAATTTTATCGATTAATTTTAAACAAAAAAAAAGTTTTATAATAGTTTTGGAATTTTGGAAAAAAATTTATTGAGAATACTTAAATTCATTAAGAATTGTAATTTATTATTTTTTTTTATATCAGTATCAAAATAAAATTTCAAAACTATTTTTTAACTTTAATTTTGAAAAGATGCAATATTTCGTTCATTATGTATTTCGATCGAATTATAATGTTGTATATATCCCAGTTTAATTGTTTCTTACTTTATTTAAATTGCGAGACACCTTAGTCTTATTTATATATCTCTATATTTTTAAGTTAATTTTGTTCACTATATAGTTATTAACTTGATTTTTGTACATAGAAATTGTAGAATTTATTTTAATAAAATCTGGATTTTAGATGTGAACGATAGTGATTTGGTGTTGCATATTCAAATAAAATCGCATCGTTTAAAGAAAAACAAAACATCTAAAGTCCAGGGAAAATATGCTGACTGAGTAAATTTAGTTTTAAGTATTTTATAAAATATTGAAATCCTTATGAGCATCTTTAGCAAATACATATATATGAATATTTATATATGCGTAAATATTTTAACATTTTATAAAATTTCAGCTTGAATTAAACTACATCTTAATTTTTCTGCTGTCTGAACATTTTTTTTTCAATATTATGGATGCATTTTATTGTTAAAAATATCTTTTTTTTTATAAACACTGTACTGTTTTTTTAATGTGTTTTTATTCTTTCTGTTTTAGATACAAATTTATTAGAATTGTGAATATATTTTCTTTTAGTTAACAATATATAGGTACTCTAATGGGAAGGTTTATAAAAGTATTGTATCGTCACTGTTCATCTTTGCCTATTATTAAATATATCATCATTTCATATTTTGAATGTGGCGTAAAATATTTTATTTGTTAAGAGCGTTTTACCCAATCAGGGAATGAAAGGGTGATTTAAATATTTTGAAGACACGATAATAAAGCTGTGCAGGTTGCAGCTCTTAATACTATGTAAAATAAATATTATAAATAAATGCTTCATAATCTCTTTTAATTTAATTCGAGATTATTAAAATATTTTCTGAGAAATCTATTTTTAAATCATCCTTTCTATTACAAAAGAAATTAGTGTCAATTTCCCATTAAAAAAAATCCAGCTATATTTAATGTTTAAAGAAAAATTTCAGGCCTTTATTTCATGTGTTTTTTATATGTATAATATAGTCGAGTTTGACTATTTTATTATGAAATATTGTAGTTTTCAAAATTAGTGCAGGATTAAGAAAAAAAAATGGGAAGCACTGACTTAAAATAACTCGCTCTTAAATCGTAGACACATAGACGATCAATCGCCTACCTCTTCGAAGATCTAGCCCAATTTACTACTTATATTATGAATTAGAAGTGTCATTTTACATGAAGTATGCTTTGTATAAAAAAAAAAGTACATTATCTCTGACGAATATGTTCTTATTGTATATTTATTATAGCCGCTGATTATATTATTTACGTGTTATTCAATTTGAAATCGTCGCACTTATCGAAACGGATCAGCGGCTATAATAATTATGTGATTACGTTTGATGTATTATTTTTAATTTATGACTCGTCAAAAAAACCCAGTTAGAAATTTGGTGGATTAATAAAAAAAAATTCAATATGTTCCACATATTGTTAAATTGAAATATGTTAATAATTAATATGTAATAACAAATATTTATGTATATATAAAAATGCTTTGTTTTTTTCTAAACCTTTAAAATATATCAAATTAATATTTTTTTATAAATCAAAATTAATAGTGTTTTATAAAATATTTTATTCTGTTATTAGTATTTGCAAAAAACATAATATAAAATGTGTAATCGTAATGGACATAATATTATCAAACATCACATTCATATTTAATGATATATTTCGACCATTTCTCTGAAGATAATGGTGGAATTATCCAACCCACTGGTATTTTCGTACTTTCATCATCTGAACATACGTATTGGTCCCAATGCTTCCTATAAATAAATAAAAAAATAAATAAACTGAAAAGTATTGAAGAAATTTATAGAAATTATTAGGATTGTATTACATATAAAAATAACAGAATATTCTCTATTTCTATTCTAATGATTTCATATCACAAAATATAAATAATTCAAAGTTAATTGATACGAACCTCACACATATGAATTTATCAAGACTTGAACAACCATTATTCTGATACCAAAATTCATCGCATCCAAACATAATATTGTTCCAATGATTGATGATTGATTCAGAATCGTCTTTGACAGTATTTTTTCTTTCTTCATTGTTACTAGAATCATTATTGGCCATCTCCAAGAACTCCTTCAATTTAGTTTCTTCTTCAATATAATTATGTAACGCTTTTTCCCAAAGAGATTTTAACTTTTCTAAACAGACAATAGTTAAAAATTATTAAAATATGCTCAATATATTTTTAAAGTACCAATGTACATTATTATCAACCTATGTTTGTTAAAAAAGATTGTTTTTCTGAATTCTGTACGTTTTCACCACGTCCAAGCATAGTATTTTCTCTTGCTTTACGTAACTTTTTCAAATGTTCAATTAACTGTAGAAAACGCTTTGCTTCCGTTTTACGTTTATTAACATCTTTTAATACAGCATCAGCTTTCTTTTTAGATTCCTCGTCCTGAGATAATAAATATTTTAAATAAAGAATGCCATGGTTAAGTTTAATGAATTCAGTATTGAAAGTCTTATTTCTTCCGAAATATAAAAATATGAATTACCTTTCTTTTTTTATCGTCTTCTATCATCTTTTGATTCATCTTTCCGTCAATCTCCTTCAACAAAATATCTAATTTCTTCTGTTTTTCTATCTTTTCATTTTTATATTTGATCTTATTACGTCTAATTCTAGCACGCTTCTTACTACTTTTACTAGCTATTTTCTTCATTTCAATTGCGATAGCAGGATCGTTTAATACTTCCATAATACTTGTGACTTTATCTTTCATTACATTGATCATTGATAAACTTTCATTGAAATCCTTAAATGATATATCGACATTTCGTCTTAAATGATCTTCGGCAATTTTTATTTTTTCACACAATTCACGCACTTCAACAATCATACGTTTAACACGAAACTGAGAAATAAATACTTTGGAATGTTCTTTTTTCTTCTTCCCTGAAGCATTCCATCTTGAAATTTGCGATTTCGCAAGTACATCAGGATTCAATACGTTGGAATACATAATTTCGTTAAAACTAATATTATTGTTCATATTTTATACACTATAAAGCGAATTAAAATAAAATGTTTTTTTTCTTTTTAAGGCAAAAAAATCACTTATATATTATAGCACATTAGTAAAGTGAGCTGTATTAAAGAAAAAGAAATTTGTTAAAGCAAAAAAAGAAAGTTAGACAGATGCCGTCTCGTATTCTTCTAACTGTTTAGCTGACTCTTCTAGAATTTTTACAGCTTCTTTATATTCTTCCGTTACTTTAATGTCTTGTTCTGCGTCTAGGAGATCTTTTAATTCAGCATAGGCTTTCTTTAACCTAAAATTGAAAATAATAAATATATAGTGAAACAAAATAAATGTTTTCCTTTTAGTTTGAAAATATTTTACAAAATAATAAATTCAGTTGAATAATATTATCAATATAAAGACTGTTTATCCATTTTATTAACTTCATTTACGGCCAGAATATTTTTAATAATCGGTTGAAAAAGCTTCAAGAGAAATAATATATCTGATATAGATATCTTAAATATTGGTGACTATTTATAAATACGTTTAGAAAATAAATATAAGAACATAAAAAATAAACTTCATTAATGAGCTAATAACAGTCATTGTTAGCATTTCCGGTTATTTCTATGAACTATATATTGACATTTAGTAATTAAAATGTATTTATATTAAAAAAATATATACAAATATAGTAGTTGCATTATATATTGAAAAATTCATATTCGTTAAAACACAAAACGGTTAAATATAAAATAGTGATTACAATTTTATGTAATTATTAAGAAAGGCAGCTCAATGTTTATTCCTTTAAATCATGACAGTTTGATATATATGTGTGTATCATTAAAGATAAAACAATTGATTCAAACTATTTAAACAAATTGAACCTGGATAATGTTAATATATAAAATTTCAACTTGAACTGAATTGTGTTAATAATTCAGAAAATATGGATGTGTCAACTTTATATGTAGATAAATAAAAACATTGAGGTTATGTTTGACATTGAAAAAGATGAAGATAAATAAAGACATTGAGGAAGAGACCTTCTGTCAGCATCTGGGACCATCATAAGCGCTTCGTCAAGCAATTGTCGATGGTGTTTGAGCTGATGAGGTTCGGCACCTTCGGCAGAAGCCTTCTCCGCTTTAATCCTCTGACTTTCGGCTTCTTTTCTATAGACGACCGCTTCGCGTCCAATCCTTTTGACGACTCCGGCCTTTATTCTAACCGCTTTCACGCGAGCGTCCATTACGGCATCTATTTATTTCCAAATTATTATTCAATTCCCTTATATCATGCAGAAAGACAAACGACGACCACGTGCACTAGCAGTTCTGCCAACCTAACATTAACTTTCATAAATTTATATATAAATTTATCAAATTCTTTTTAACAATGATCAATATCAAGATTGTAAAAAAATATATTCATATTTAATAAAACATATACTTATTTATAAAACAATAATGAAAATTTAAAATGTATATTAAAATGTGTCTTAACATACTTTTATTTACAACTGTCAAAGAAATAAACAAATAAAAGTCACAACAATATCGATAGTTTAATAATATTTATTAATAAAAATATTTTCGGAATCGATAGATGTCGATAAAATCACAAAAACGATACAAGTATTATCGATGAAATAATCCTTATATATTACATAAATGATTTGGCGGACTCTTGGGGGTCCCGGGCTGGTGTGAGCTGACTGATAGAGGTGACAACGAGACGCGACGCCACGAACGCACATCACTCAACTTGGATTTGAGACTATTAACACCACGGCCGGTCGCTTCACAACAAGACCTCGACGTCAAATTCGCAACGCCTTCACCCACTACTACCAAATGCATCACTCTTCACACATCTAAGCCGACCATAACCAGGTTAGTCCTGAAGCTACTACCTATCATCAATAGACAAACCCCCCATAATGTCAACTGACCTGACCCCCCTATGTTCAACATGTCCTGCATCAACAAATTGCTCGAAAGAGCCTCAAACCTTGGCTTCATCACCGGCACTACCACCGATAAACTGACAAACAAAGTCCCCTTAGCCCTTTCCTCGGCTCTGGATAAATTGGAATCCAACAAATCCCAGTTCCAACTTCGTGCCACTGTCTGGGCAGACAACATCCAAAAAAAACCTCCCTCCATTCCAATAGAAACGGTTTCACCCTATACACACACTCTAGAACTACTGGCATCACAATCTCATCACCTCTTGTTCCTACCAGAATTCCACCCAACCCCACTCACAACCCTGAAATCCTTGATATTGTATGTCACAAATATTTTCAAGGCAACATCGAACAAACTGTTCTAAATGACCTTTTCTCAGATCATCTCCCTGTAATAATTGAAATAACCAACACCCCTCCCACCACAATCCCACGCTTCTTCAACAAAACCAATTGGGACGCCTTCAGCCTTCATCTAAACGACACAGTCACCTACCCCCACCATCTCACCAATACCGAATCAATAGATTCGGCTATAAACACGCTAACCGAACAAATCCTAAACTCTTTCAACCATGCCACCAGAAAAATCCCTCTGAAACCATCCAGCCCTTACATCCTCCCAACTGAAGTCCGCGAACTCATCAAATCCAAAAACAAAGCCCGCCGAAAATACCAAGCAACCAGAAACCCTGATGACAAAAGAAACATGAAATTCTACCACAACAGAGTCGGAGAAACTCTCTCAGAGCTTTTCAACAGCGAATGGAACGACAAGCTCCATAACCTGGATGACGGCCAAGGTCCCTTCTGGAACCTCACCAAAGTCTTTCGATCCCAACGTAAATCCATCCGCGTAATCCGCTCCGGCACCCAAATAAAATACACTACCGCAGACAAAGCGGAAGCTATCGCTGACAGCCTCCAACTCCAATTCTCCCCAAATCCCAATCCAGACCCATTACATATAAAACACGTCAACTCCACAATACACAACTTTCTCTCTACAGCTCACACTAGTACTTACTCCGCCAACTCACCCAAAGAAATCCAACAAATCATCAAACACCTACCACTTAAGAAGGCCCCTGGTCCTGACTCAATCACCAACACACACCTCCAAAAAATGTCCCCACGCGCGATCTCCTCATTCACTGCCATCCTAAATGCAACCCAAAGGCTCAATTATTTCCCCTCAGCTTGGAAACAAACCAACATTATTCTTATTCACAAACCCAAATCAGACCCCACAATCCCCTCAAGCTACCGCCCCATCAGTTTACTTTCTTCTATGGGGAAAATACTTGAGAAACTAATCCTTTTCAAACTCCACCAAGACACTGAGGAACTCCAGCTGATTCCTAACTTCCAATTTGGTTTCCGCCCCAAACTCTCCGCTGTCCACCAAATTCACAGAGTAGTAGACACCATTATTGACGGCTTTGACAAATCTCTCTCTACCGGAGCCGTCTTTCTTGACATCTCCAAAGCCTTCGACAAAGTCTGGCACGAAGGACTCCTATATAAACTCATCACAGCTAAGATCAAAACACCCACTATTCTAATCATCAATTCATTCCTCTCCAACCGCTTCTTCCAAGTCAAACTCTAAGACTACATTTCCACACCAAGACAGATCACAGCCGGTGTCCCCCAAGGCTCCATCTTGGCCCCTACACTCTTCAACCTCTTCACCCACGATCTTCCGAATTCCCCTGACAGACACACTTTCATCGCCCAATATGCAGACGACACTGCAATTTTAACGCAATCCACTAGTCCGAAGATAATTCAGGGCGTTTATGGTGTCAAACACTGGTAACCCCCTCTACAAAAGCCGAATACCGATGATGATGATGATGGCGGACGCTTCTCGCTGTAGACGGTTTAGTTTATTGGTTTATCTTTGGAGTCTGTCCTGGGTGGTAAATAGAAGGTTGAAATAAAATAGCTGCTGCAGCAGACCAGATTAAAAACCAATGTCGAAGGATGCCCCTAATAGACGAGGATTATTGACTAATATTTAATTAGTTTTAGCGCAGCGATGAATTTTAAATGGAAATGGATGACTGACGTTCAAGGTCCGCGTGTGCAATTAATATGGAAACGATAATCGAAAATACTGTAACCAGTAAGTTCGGTTAACTGTGGACCTCTTAAAGTACGTATATGTATATATGTATGTATATTTGTCCAATAATAAATATTTATATAAATCTATATTTCACAGGACTTCGACCAATGATCGAATATTTTTATATGGCAACATTAGTTTGGCGCCAATTGTTTTGACAGTTCTTTCACAATGGTGCTGCAAAATACAGGTCGCTATAGACCTCCTTATAATGAAGCGTCTACCTCCGAGTTTACATCAACAAGGTTGTTTTTTTACTATTATAATTTTTATATAAATTAGTCTATAAGTCTTTTATACAGTAATTAATATTATACAACATTTATGTTTTTGAATTAAACTTCAATTGTATTTGAACTATTTTAAATATAATATCATATTTACTCATTTAATTACTATTAATAGAGAAGAATCATCGGAATCTAGAATTCAGACAGCATTGGAAAATGATAGAATCGATTCGAAATACGGGTTTGAAAGAGTTCGCGATCATTTGGAGCGCGTCGGTTTTCTCATTAATATGCATTCGGTATTTAATAATCTTCTATCATAATGTATTTTATGTATACAAAGTATTTTTTCTAAAATGAAATTATATTTTTAGACAGAAATTTTAGATGAAGACAAAAGATTAATTGCAGCTATGGATTATTATTTTATAGAAATGGATGGTTCAAGATTTAAAATTTCCCTCGCCTTTCAACCTTATTTTTTTATAGCCGCCCGTAAGGAATGTGAGCAAGAAGTCATATTATTTTTAAGCAAAAAATACGCTGGAGTCATAACTAAAATTCATATCGTTCAGAAAGAGGATTTAGATTTGGTATTTTGAATTTTACATTTTATTCTTAAAATAATTGTACATTGAATATTATTATCTTATCATTTTAGCCAAATCATTTATCGAATCTCAAACAAAATTATATTAAATTAACATTCATGTCAATGAATGAAATGACTAAAGTTAGAAAAGAACTCTTAACGGCAGTTAATAAGAATAAAGAAAGAGAAAAAACAGATACAATATATTCTGAAATGTTAGCAAATGCGATGATTAGTGCGGCTGCCTTAGAACATTCTAAAAAAACAACTGATCACATGGAAAATATAGTTGATATTAGGTATTAAATCTTGGTAATATTCGTTTTAAAAAAATCAATATATTTGTAAATATATTGTTTTTTTTTTTTAGGGAACATGATGTACCTTATCACGTCAGGGTGTCTATCGATTTGAAGATATTTTGTGGTTCTTGGTATCAGATTAAATCTCGTGGATCTAGTACCGAACCACCTTTAATTACCAAACGGGATGATTTGTTGGAACGTCCTGATCCAATTGTATTAGCTTTCGATATAGAAACAACAAAACTACCTTTGAAATTCCCCGATTCACAAACTGACCAAATAATGATGATTTCATATATGATTGATGGACAAGGATATTTGATCACCAATAGAGAAATTATATCGTGTGATGTTGAAGATTTCGAATATACTCCCAAACCTGAATTTGAAGGGTAAAATTTATTTTAGCTGTTATAATTTACAGAGTATTGTGTTAAATGATTAAAAACAGGTATTATTTATTCTATAATTATATTTTTTTAAATATTAAAAAAATATATATTTTACAGACTTTTTACTATCTTCAATGAACCTGATGAGATGTCATTGTTACAAAAATTTTTCGATCACATTCTTGATGTTAAACCACACATATTTGTTACATATAACGGTAATAAATTTTATACATATTATAATGAATTTTAAAATATAATTTTCTTATATTATATTTTTTTTTATTTCATTTACAGGTGATTTTTTTGACTGGCCTTTTGTTGAAACTCGAGCCCAAATACATGGATTAGATATGCGTAGAGAAATCGGATTTTTCAAGAATAATGCCAGAGATGGTACATATCTTAGTCGTCCAGCTATGCATATGGATTGTTTATGGTATTAAAAAATATTATTGCGTTTATTATCGATAATCTATTAAAATTTATTCGTGTAATACTTTATTTTCAGTTGGGTCAAAAGAGATTCATATCTTCCAGTTGGATCACAAGGTTTAAAAGCTGTAGCCAAAGCGAAATTGCGTTACGATCCTGTTGAATTAGATCCTGAAGATATGTGTAAAATGGCAACTGAACAACCTCAAGTTTGTTGAAATTATATATTGGTTTAGATAAATTTCCTCATTAGATTAATTGAATTATTCAAAAATATTTTTATTTTTATCAGGTTCTTTCTAATTATTCAGTATCTGATGCTGTTGCTACATATTATCTTTATATGAAATATGTGCATCCATTTATTTTCGCTCTGTGTACGATTATTCCACAAGAGCCGGATGAAGTTTTGAGAAAAGGTTCAGGAACTTTATGTGAATCGTTACTAATGGTAGAAGCTTTTCATGCGAATATCATATTTCCAAATAAACAAGTAGAAGAATTGAATAAGTTGACACCTGATGGTCATTTACTTGAACAAGAAACTTATGTGGGTGGTCATGTTGAAGCTTTAGAATCAGGTAATGTAAATTTAAAATTTTCTGAAGATTGATGATTATTTTTAATAATTCTATAATTTTAATTATTATTATTTTTATTATAGGTGTTTTTCGTGCTGATATTCCTTGTAGATTTCGCTTAATTCCAGAAGCATTTGATAAATTAATGGATTCTGTAACTCACGTTATGAAACATGCTATTGAAGTAGAAGAGAATGTTTCATTGGATTTGGTTAATAATTTTGAAGAAGTTTGTTGTGAAATTAGAAGTAAATTGCAAGCACTAAAAGATCACCCAAATAGACTTGAAAATCCTGTTATTTATCATTTAGATGTGGGAGCTATGTATCCTAATATAATTTTAACAAATAGGTATGTATTTCTCACGATATTTAACTTTATTGTTTAAAATTATTAAAATTTATTTTGTTGTATAGATTACAGCCATCTGCGATGGTAAATTCAAGCACTTGTGCTGTCTGTGATCATAATAAACCAGGTGCAACTTGTCAAAGAAATATGGAATGGGTTTGGAGAGGAGATTTTTGTAAGAATTCTGCTTTTAATATAAAATAATAATATATTCATTACATTTACATAATTTTGATTTACTATTTTAGTGCCAGCATCGCGAAATGAATATCAAAGAATTCAACAACAGCTGGAAACAGAAAAGTTTCCCGCACTTCATCCTGGAGGACCACCAAGACCTTTTCATGCACTACCAAAAGAAGATCAAGTAAGTTTTATATGAACAATATCATATATATATATATATATATATATATATATATATATATATATATATATATATATATATATACTTTTATATTTTATTTCTATTTTAGGCAGCTTATGAAAAAAAGAGATTGAGTGATTACTGCAGAGTAGCGTATAAAAAGACTAAAGTAACAAAAGAAGAGGTTAAAACTACCACAATATGTCAAAAAGAAAATTCTTTCTACGTTGATACAGTAAGAGCATTCAGAGATAGACGATATGAATATAAGGCTTTGAATAAACAAGCTAAACAGAAAGTATCAGAAGCTGTAGCATCTGGTGATGCTGGTGAAATAAAATTAGCCAAGAGCTGTGAAGTATTATATGATTCTTTACAGCTAGCTCACAAATGTATATTAAATTCTTTTTATGGTTATGTAATGAGACGAGGGTATGTTATATATCTATATTAAAAATAAGTATATTTTTTTATGATTTATTTTGTTTATTATTTTTTTAATATACTATATATATAGAGCACGTTGGCATAGCATGGAAATGGCAGGAATAGTTTGTTATACAGGTGCTCATATTATTATGAAAGCACGAGAAATAATCGAGCAAGTTGGTCGACCTTTAGAATTAGATACTGATGGTATTTGGTGTGTTTTGCCAGCATCATTTCCTGAAACTTTCACTGTACTATCACAGCATCCGAAGAAGAAAAAAATTAAGATATCTTATCCAAATGCCGTCTTGAACGCAATGGTCAAGGTATGATTATTCATATTAAAAATTTTAAATAAAAGTGTATCAGATCAGTCCATTTTTTATGTTATTTTTATATAAATAAAATTTATGTTTCAGGATCATTTCACTAATGACCAATATCACGAATTAGTCGATGCAAAAACTATGTCTTATAGTCAAAGATCAGAGAATTCTATATTTTTTGAGGTTGATGGTCCATATTTAGGTATGGTATTACCAGCATCAAAAGAAGAAGGCAAAAAATTAAAAAAGCGTTATGCCGTTTTCAATTTCGACGGATCACTCGCCGAGCTGAAAGGTTTCGAAGTTAAGAGAAGAGGAGAATTGCAGATTATTAAAATTTTTCAATCGTCCGTATTCGAAGCTTTCCTAAAAGGAGACAGTTTAGAATCGTGTTATGCAGCTGTGGCAAAAGTTGCCGATTATTGGTTAGACGTTTTATATAGTAGAGGCTGTAACATGCCAGATTCAGAATTATTCGAACTCATATCTGAAAATCGATCCATGTCAAAAAAACTTGAAGAATATGGTGGACAAAAGTCGACTTCTATATCCACTGCTAAAAGATTAGCTGAATTTTTAGGTGATCAAATGGTTAAAGACGCTGGTCTTGCATGTAAATTTATAATATCTCGCAAACCTGAAGGTGCTCCGGTTACTGAAAGAGCTATTCCGTTAGCTATTTTTCAATCTGACCCTACTGTGAAACGTCATCATTTAAGACGATGGCTCAAAGATAATTCCATAAATGATGATATCGATATTCGGGATGTGCTCGATTGGAATTATTATATAGAACGATTGAGTGGCGCTATTCAGAAAATAATAACAATTCCTGCTGCAATGCAAGGGGTAAAATATTATTAATAATATTACTTATTTTTTGATTGGTAGAAAAAAATTATCTGTTATATTAATTTTAGTTACCGAATCCTGTGAGCAGAGTTAAACATCCAGATTGGTTGCATAAAAAAATGTTGGAAAAAAATGATGTTTTAAAACAAAGAAAAATCAGCGAATTGTTTTCATTTCAACCAAAACCAATTAATAATAGTTGCGAAAGCAATACAGAATCATCTGAAATTGTGAGTATTTAACATATTATTTTTATATTATAATTTTCAATATAGATTCTAAATGTAAAATTGTGTTCGTATTAGATTGGTGATATTGAAGATGTTGCTGGAGGTTCAGGTTTGAGACCTGAGGCAAAAATGATGAAGCCTGTTGTAGCGACGGTAAAACGTAAACGTAAGCCTACAAATGAGAATGATGAATTGCTTAAATTTTCTACTTGGAGAGAAGCATTAGGAACTCCGCCTCCTTATGGAAAGACTAAGGTGTAATTCCATATTCATTTGATTTTACTTCTTTTATATAAATTAATACATAAATTTAAAAAGATTGTAATAATTTTAGGAGGAGCGTATTGCGTGGCTTATTTTTCATAAGAAAAAATGGTTTTGGCAAATAGCAAAAAGAGGACGTAGAAATAAGAAAGGTGTTTAATCATCATTTATTAAAACTATATATTATTTAAAACTTTATATTTGAATGTTATTTCTTATATTCAGGTAAAAGATCCGAAGATAATACGGACGAAGTAAGAGAATTATCTGCTTCTATACGAGGTCTTGCACCAACAAATACTCTGGGTGGTTTCCTTAAACGTGCGCAACGTGTTTTATTAGACACACCATGGCAGATTATACATGTAATAATTAAAAATATATATTTTTTTAAATTGTAATAATAATTCTTGCACTGGAATATAATAATATTAAATATTTAGATAATCGAAACTGGTGAACCTGGCCTATTTAAATTATGGGTTTTGGCTGGTTCCGAATTGCATCAACTTCGACTTACGATTCCTCGAGTTTTTTATGTAAATCAACGCGTTAATAGAGATAATGATTCTGGTGATTTGTGGAGAAAATGTAATAAAATATTGCCAAGAGGTCGACCAATGCTCAATCTTTATCAATATTCTATTCCAGAATCTTTATACAGACAACATGAAGAGTATATATAAATATATTAAAAAATAAGTTTTATATTATTTTATAAATATGTTTACATAATATATTATGTTTTATTTAGAGATCTGATGGGGGAATTGTCGGCTCCTGAAATCGAAGGAATATACGAGACTCAAATGAGTTTAGAATTTAAATCATTAGTACAATTAGGATGTATTTGTGTTGTCGATCGTCAAGAAGCTAGGAAGTAATTAATTGTTCATTATTGAACTTTTTCAATAAATATATAAATTCGATAATTTACAAAATTTATTTTTAGAATGTTATCACAAAATGTCAATGCTGATAGTTTCACTCTAAATCAATTGTTATTCAAAAGTATTGCATATCAGCCTTATTTAAAAAAAGTGGTGAATATTATCATTTATTATTAAAAATATATTTATTTTGTAAAATTCATTTACATTATATATTATAGAATGATATTCGTCCTTTGAAACATATATTTTTATATCAACACGTCGGTGTCGGTTCTTCAAGAGCTATGTGGGCTTTATGTTTAGGACCGACTAAAAAATCATATATATTTGTACTGGATACAGTAAAAACAAATCAAATGCCTAACATGAATACACTGTATGCTTTCGAAAGGACAGCAAAGTAATTGTAACTATAATTATAATAAAATTTAAATTAAATTACAAATATTAATTTATCTTTTTTTTTACTTCAGAATAAATTCAGGTACTAGCGAAGCCGATTTGCCACCATCTGATATGAGTTTTGAAGTAATATTGGAAACTAACGTTAAACAGATTTATCGTCTAATTCAACGCGCATTACAAGATTATAGAGAAGATAACAAAGGTCCTACATTTTGTGCCATTCAATCGACTTATACTATGGCAACTTTATTGACCTTTATGCCGAGTATGTTCTTATTATTTTTTTGTATTAATTTTTATATTATTATTAATTTTGTTTCATTTTTAGTTTTAGGTGATTTTCCATTGGTTCCTATTTACGTTAGAGACGTGGAAACTTTGTATGGCACATTGGACTGGCAAAGATTAGGAGCAAGGGCAATTGTTCGACATTTTCTTGGTTTAGATTCTGTGATTGATTTAATGATTGAACAATCCAGGTGTTAATTTATTTATATTAAAACAACATATTTTATAATCTTAATCATCATTTCATACAACATTATTATTATTATTATTTAGATATTTTCATTTACCACTCGGTAATATGCCGGCTGATCCGACGTTATTCGGTGCAGATTTATTCTTTGCACGTCATTTAATCAAACATAATTTTATATTATGGTGTTCAGATACGGATAGACCAGATCTCGGAGGTCGCGAAACAGACGATAATCGGTACTTTCATTTTATATATAATATAGAAACTTCAGTAAATTGCATATTAAATAATTAATTGAATATTTTCAGACTTGTCAGCGAAACTGAAGAATTAGGTACAAGTATTCATTGTGCTAGCGGTGCTTATTCAAATGTATGTGTTGAATTAGAAATAGATTCTTTAGCTGTATGTGCCTTGATGCAAGCTTCGCAGATCTTACAAATTGAAGGAACCAGCGTCGCTACATCATTTGGTGCTCAATCACAAGCTTTAATACCGGACTCAATTGGTATACATAAAAAAAAATCATTATATATTATTATACAAAGTTTAAAGATTGATTTATTTTATCAGGTTCTAATACGATGACAAATTATGATGAATCTGCACAATGCAGTGCCACTTTTAAAGTTCTCCGAACGATGATAAGCACTTGGCTTCGAGATGTTGCCACATATAAAAACATTTTCGCCGATTTTCAACTCACACATTTTTACAGGTGCTTAAAATGCTATATATATATATATATATATATATATATATATATATATATATATATATATATATATATATATATATATATATATATATATATTATTTATATCTAATTTATAAATATTTATCGTATTCAAAGATGGTTAAGGACATCTACATGTCTCCTTTATGATCCTGCATTAAGACGTACTCTGCATAATTTAATGAAAAAACTATTTTTACAACTCATCGCTGAATTTAAACGTCTCGGTTCACATATAATATATGCAAATTTTAATAAAATTATATTATCTACGAAAAAACATTCTGTTAAAGATGCAATTGGTATATAAGTGTATTTTTGTTTTGTATGTTAACATATAAAGATTTATTTTATATTGTATTATTAATTTTTAGGATATGTCGAATTTGTTGTGCAAAGTATTAGAAATAAAGAAATATTTCATGGCATCGAAATATCATATAAACAATGTTGGTCTTATTTACTATGGTTAGATTTAGCTAATAATGCTGGAATTAAGGTTTATTTTTCATATTAATTTATTTATAATATTACAAAAATAATTTTATATTATTCGTATAATATTATGTTTAGGGAAAACTTCCTAAAGACCTTGTAGAAGTTGGAGATTCGCAATTAAACGAAAATGGAACGCAAAATACTGAAGATGAAGAAGAAGTATTTATTGTTATTAAAATTTTTAAATTGGCTTTAATTTTTGTGTAATTATTAATATTTGTATTTTAGGCAGCAATAGAAATGAATTGGAATCTTATGGAATATTTACCATTGGTTATTCGCGAATATTTTGCATCAAGCGTTGCCGGTTTCATAAGTGTAGCCCACAGTCAGGCTGATGATATAAGAACTTTAATACGAGGGGAAATATCACAGAAACTTTTCCAGTTAGATGTTTTTTTTTATATTTATTATATATTTATATTGATGTTTTTATTAAAATTTTAATAATAATCGTAGAATAACTGAAAAAATTCATACAAAAATGTCATCGTTGAAGAATGACGATGAAAGTCTTATGAGTTCCTATATTGAAAATCAATCTACACGTCGTAATGCTGCACTCGAATTTGTGAACGCTATTTGCAAAGTGTTTTACTTAGCTTCAGATTTAGAAGACGAAGTTCGTTATAAAATTATAAAAAATTACAAATACGTAGATTTTAACGATTTAAATTATGAAATTATATTATTTTTTAGATCGATTTATTAAGAAGAAATTTATTGAAATTAATCGGAATCGGTGAGTTCAGCGAAGCCGCCGTATGGAAAGATCCATGTGCATCGTTTACTTTATGCGAAGTTATATGTAAAGTTTGTAATCATTGTCGCGACATAGATATGTGTAAAGATAATTATAGAGACATAGAAAATGATTGGTATTATAATATCATATATTTATATTATTTTATTATTACATTTTTTTTTTGTTACCATGCAATATATTATAATAATTTTCAGCCCCGTATGCCTTTGTCCTATATGCAGAACGGCCTATGATAATATGGAATTAGAACAGCGTCTATTAGAAGCGCTCAATAAAAAAACAATGTCTTATGTATTACAAGATTTAATATGTTCTCGTTGTAATCAGGTCGATCATTATTTTATAAATTATACGTGGATATATTTTATTTTGTTTTTTTTTTGCAAATGTTCAATATTGCGTGTATTTTTTTTATAGGTAAAGAGAGAAAATTTATCGAACGTTTGCAATTGCGCCGGCGATTTTAAACTTATGACCTCTCACAGGGATATTGTGGCCACGTTGAAAACGTTTAAAATAATAGCTGAATATTTTAAAATGTCTCTTTTATACGAATCCGTGTTATTTAATATGCAAACGAATATGTAATAGATGTGAAATCACGATATTTATTTATATTTAATATAATAAAATTTTAAATGTTTTTTTTTATCTCTATTAGATTTGTGCAACTTGTAAATTATCTCAAGTCTAAAAGTTGTGAAGTTTTATTGTTGATTCATATTTAAATTTCTCTAATATTGAAAAAAAAAAGTATTTTAAGGGAATTTGTACAATAATAAAAAAAAATGTTATCTTTTATCATGTATGTGTTTGTTTTTCTTACAAAATTATTGATTTTGATGCATAAGTGATTTATTAACTAATCATGTGAAATCAAGATTGATAATCAAGGTAATTTCAGTGTTTTGGAAATAAATTATATTTCAATGAATAAATATAACTTTTCACACGTTGAAAAGTGGAAAATGGAATTATAATAATTAACATTCAATTTAGATTATGGATTTTGTGAAAAAATATAAAGTATTTTAGGAAATTTATATTTGTGAAGTTATAAATTATTTGACATTTTCGAAGTATATCTAATATTTATTTCTTCTGTACTAAACTGTTCAAATTAGATTTGTATGAAATTGTAGAAAGTTTCGTAGCAGATTTTTAAAATGAGAAAGAGAATTATTTAAAAGACTGTATTGGAAAATAAACCTCTTGAAAACTTTTGAGTTAAACTTATCCAAGTTTAATACTAATATTTTTAATAAATATCTTTTATCGTTTTCAGTTTTGAAATCTGCGATTGAATCTCGGGACAGACTAATTTACTTGCCACTGATAGAAATCATTAATATTATTTTTTATCAATTCTGAGTAAACGATATATAATTGATATTATTAACTTTCAGATGATTTATTCAACGGTATCGTTGAAATTAATAGAATAAGTTTAATATGTTTAAAAAAATATCAACTTGTATCTCATTAATTTTCTTATTAATTTATATATTTGAAACTAATGCAACGATTGTCAGGTCATGTAAGTAAAAAAAAAAATACTAATATGATTTTAAATTATTTTATTATAATTTAAAATATACTATTACGTTATTTTTGATATTTTTATTAATAGGTCAAGGATTGCCTGCTCCATTATATGTCAATTTTAATGATTGTGAAAGAGAACCTTGCTATTTACCTTTGGAACATTTTGTTAAATTTGAAGTAGCATTTAAAACAAGTACAATCTTTTAATACATAATAATAAAATTTATTTATTTCAAAATTTGTATATATATATATTTTTTTTATATATATTTCAGCTAAATTTAGTAACAAATTAACACAAAAAGCAGAAATTGATATGGAAGGTGGTACAAATATGGAATATAATCTTAATTATAATGGATGTTTGATGCTTGTAAATGGATATTGTCCGCTTTTTAAACATGAAGTTCTTTTATATAGAATAAATTTTCCTCTTTTTGGCTTTCCTCCGGTAATATATATATATATATTAACATGTGTATTAATGTCGAAGTTTAAAGACTATTTTATGCTTGATAATATAAGTAATGTATAAACTACTATCATAATCTAGTTAAAATACTGAAAGATTAAAGAATAGGTAAAAATCGATGTAGAAATATTGAAATAGAACTTGTAGGAGTTTTTAATATTGTTGGTGTGACAATAGGTTTCTAATAATGAACTGAATTTTTAAAAATCATTAGTTTTTGCTCTAATTTTTTCAAGTTACCCATGTCTCGTAATTTATCTATGATTTTCATATTTAAAAATAGAAATAAATCAAATTCTGACAATAATTACTATCTTGCATAAAACTGACTTCGAACTTTAATATTAATATATATTTTTTGATATATATATATATATATATATATATATATATATATATATATATATATATATATATATATATATATAGATAAAATGCTATTTGTAATAATTCTAAATACTTATATACATTGAAAAAAAGATGTGCATAATGAATTAATCTATAAAATATAAATTAAATTACTTTACAGTTGACATTCACCGTAACTTTCAAACTATTAGGAGATGACGATGATGTTATTTCTTGTTTTGTAACGAAATTGCTTGTTTCATAATAAACGTAAAGAAATCTAATATAAGTATGCGAAAAAGAATATATGTAAAATAAATTGAAATTTCTCAAATTATAATCACAACTGCAGCATTAAATTAATAAATATTTTTGACGAAATTATTATATACTTATCATTGTAGGTGGAATCTTTTTTATTTTTTATATCCAATTTTTATATAAAAATATTAATATTTTGAAATCATCCCTGGAGGTCGATTTAGGTTATTTTTTTTTTATAATAATTATTGTTGAAATTGTTTTATTTATTTTCAAATCCAATTTTATTTTATTTTATATGTAATATTTAATAACTATTTTATATAAAACTAAAATTTTAATCTTAAGTTTAACAATATAGAAAAAAATAGTAACTTATTAATGGAGTAAAAAAAAGCTTAAAATTTGTATTTTATAAATTTATTGTGCTGAAATATTAAATTATTATATATTGGTATACCTGGTAATATAACATATTTTAATGTTGGTACTGTTTGTGTCAGAAGAGCTAACTAGTGTTTAGTGGGGTGGGGTTGATTTTCTTTTTTTATATTGTGTGGAATTAAAATTTACTGTTCAAAATGGAATATTAAATATTTATATTTTATTAAATAATTTATATATTTTTAACGTTTATCAAAATGATGAACGCGGTCAGTGTGCGTTCTTGGTCCGAAGCTCAACCATTAAACGCGTCATACGGACTGTGGTTGATTCCTTCAGCTCCATTATGCATAAAAATATCCTTGCCCGCATCGGCGAGTCAAGCAGGTTCATCGGTGTCTGGATGGGAAGCCACCGAACGAATTCGAGAAGCGGCGCGACCTCATTCTTTGTTGACTCTGAAGCTCGTGTCCGGAGGTACTCAACGATTAAAGTTCTCAGGAGAGGCAGACGATCGTAGACATTTGAAAGATATTATCAGATCACTCGATGGAACAACGGTAAAATTGAGTAGTCTCAGTGAATCTCTCAAACTCGAAGCCTTCGAACCAGAGTCAGGTTTTCCAACAAGACAGAAATGGGATCTGTTTTTCTGTGATGCACCGGATATGAATGAGAGAAAGCCCGGAGAGCGACCCGATACCGTCCATATTTCTAATTTACCCGTGCAATGGTTCTTAGATCGCGATTCTCCTCCTAATGATCCCAGACCGTCGGAATCCATGTTTCGTAGAGTATTTGAACGTTATGGTAAAATTCGTTATGTGGATATTCCCTCGTGTGATCCTTACCGAAAACACATGAAAGAGAATATAGCCGGTATGAGTAAATTTTCGTTTGATTCGTTGCTATATTTCGAAGGCTATATACAGTTTGTGGAATACGTTGGATTCGTTCGTGCTATGGAAGCACTTCGCGGAATGAAGTTGGCCAAAAAGAATGAAGACGGAACCGGTCAAACGGTTTCGATTCGAGTAGATTTTGACAGAACCAAGCATTTATCCGACGCTTCAATTAAGAGACGGTCGATTGTTAGAGAACGACTCATCGCCAGAGAGAAAGCTCGCGAAGATAAGGAGGAACAAGAGATCATTAAAAAGAAGAAAAAAGAAGAAGCGGAAAGGTTTATATAATTTTTATTTGCATGCATATTATTTTTTTTATATATTACTATAATATTATGTTTATATGGGATTTTATTTATAGAAGAAAAATATTTTTATTATTTGAGAAATGTAAATTATTTTAAGTTTTTGTATTATTTAGAAATCATTTTTATACTTTATGCTGATATAATAAGGCTTTACAAGGATATTCCTCAATATCATCTTGGTTTTAAGATATTCAGAGATTTAAATAAATTCAGTAATATCTTTCATAGTTTTTCTATTCAGTAATATCTTGAAAATGGTGGATAGAAAATTCTATTGATAGCAATGCATTGTTTGCAGTTTTTGAAAAAAAACAATCGTATTTATAGAATAATTTAATTTTATTAATTGCAATATATATATATATATATATATATATATATATATATATATATATGTAATACTTTTCCAAAGATGAACTATAAACTAAAACTTGTAGGAACCAAAATGACAGTTATGAATATCTATTGTTATAAAGCTTTTATTTATGATCAATTGTATTGAAAATATGATTAACCATACTTTCATATGTATTGGGTATTATCAATATTTTTTCAGCAAATATTATTTTAATTTATTACACATTAAAAAGTGTTTTATCCAAAAATATATTTAATACCAAAAATATTTTTAAAAATTAATATTTCAATATTTTTGGATGTGGAATTTTTTCGTTCTGTTTTAATTAGAATAGAGATATCAGCATATGAAATTGATATGAATTCACTTTGTGGAATTTCAAGTCTGTTTTCAGAACTCTTTCCTGCGTGTTTTATGCATATAATTTTATTTATTTTTTTCATAATTTCAAAATGTGTAGTAATGTAAATGTTGATAAGTGGAAAGTGAATTTAGTAAAAATGTCAATTATACGAAGTGATGGTTGTTTCAAATGGTTTGGGCTTTGGTGGTCGGTGCTTCTAGGCGGGAGAAAGATCGCACCGAAAAGGAAAGACTCGCGCACATGCAAGAACGGGAGCAAAGACGTAAGGCGAAACAACTGGCTAAATTGAAAGAGAAAGAATCACAGGAAATTAATTCGAAAATTGCACAAGAGAAAAAGAAGTTACTCAGGACGCAGCGGAAACTTCAAGCTATAAGACTTATAGAAGAACTTTTCAATAGAATACAGGTATATATTTTTTTTTCTAATTTATTCAAATTAATGGATTCTCTTAATGAATTAAATTACTAAAAATATATTTTTAAACGTTATTTTATAATCTACAAAGTTGTATGTGATATTAATGAATGATGAGACTTTTGTTATGTTTGATGTAAAAATTACCTCAAACATTACAAAAATGTTTATATGTGATTAATTATTCAAAAATACACTTATCCAACTTTTTTTATATTTCAGTTAAAGTTTAAAAATAATTGTTATAAAAGAGAAGACTTATTACAAAATGCCTTTGAGAATAAAAGCACCAAAAAAGATAATAGTAAAAGGCAACGAAAAATAATAGAAAAGGCATTATTTTCTGATATTAAAGAAAAAAACGCTAGAGATAAACTTGTTAGTAAATATATGAGCGTTCAAGAACAAGAATTAGAAGAGCAAAGACAAAAGTTACAAAAAGCTCTCGATGGTAAACTGATATATATTCTATATTATTGGTTCATTGGAAAATATTTATAAATTATTTAATTGTTATTATTTCATGTCAATTACAGGAAAAATAGTTTTACGTTCTGTATTAGATACTGGAAAACAGAAACTTCGTACTTCATCCATTAGCTCTCTTTCTTCAGCTTCTGATATACCTGAATATACAGAAGATAATGTAGAAATGGAAAAAAACCATTCGCCAGAACAAAATACTTATATAAAAACTGGTTTGTCTTTGACATATTAAATTAGTAAGATTTAAAATTATTTAATCGATAATAAAAATAATGCTCTTATTGCAGAAGCTGGTGTTTTGCCATCCTCAGCATACGCTGGCCCTATGCAACATTATAATTATGGAACATACGGTCCTTATTTATCTCACAGCTATAATTTTCCTCATTCTTTAAGTAAATCATATATTGATATACTTTTTATTTTATATATTAACAATATTTTAGTAATACTGTTATTTATTTTAAGATAACTATTATTCTCGTGCTGGCTATTTTCCACAAGATCAAAATTTTACAAGCAGGGGTAGAGCTTTCAATTCAAGACGTCCCAGAGGTGCTAGATCGAGGGGTTATAGAAATATGAGCAGGATGCCCTATTTTGATGGATCTGATCCAAATCAAGTTTATTACAAGTAATACATTATTCGAATATAGTTTAATATCTGTTTAAATTAAAAAATCAAAACATATTTTACATTATTTTTAGATATTTTAAAAGATTGGCAGAAGGTGGTAGTCCTAGTTATGAAAGGGGCCGTTCATACAATCGCAGCAGAAGTAAGAGTAGATCCCGCAGAAGATCTTATTCTCATTCCAGATCAAGATCAACATCGCGATCTCGATCTAGATCTAGATCGAGGAATAGAAGCAGAACAAGATCGAGAAGACGCTCATCTTCACGCTACAGATCAAGATATTCACGTTCACGGTCTTACTCTTCTCGGTCTAGATCTAAAAGCAGGAGCAGGACACGTTCGAGATCTAGTCGTTCACATCGCAGTCATAAAACTAAATCTAAATCTAGATCACACAGTAAATCGCATAGCAGAAGACTGAAATCAAAATCTCCCAATAAAAATGTATCAAAGTCAAAGTCGAGATCTAGATCTAAACCAAAGTCACGGTCAAGATCAAAATCAAATTCTAAAAATAAAACAGTGACTCAAACAAAGACAAAAGCAACAGATTTTATTCCAAGATCCGTTAGAGAAACTGTGGAGAAAACTAAGAACAATCATGAAGAGACCGCTTCAAATTCTCAGAAAAATCAAGATACTACAGACATAACTCGAGAACGAAGATCAAAAAGTTGGTCTCCAATAGTTGAAACATAATATACTTTTATATGCAAATATCATTTATTCATTACACATAATTTATTTAATTAAATATAAGGAATATCTTTTATTCAATATTACGTTAAAAAATGTGACATTAATATCTAATCCAATTATTGTATAAAAATCAGAATTCGAATAAAAAATGATTTCTGCAGATTTATCTATTTTATAATAGCGAAAATTTAATTTATTATTCGCGTTGTGACTAGAAATGAAAGTCTTTATAAGATGGAGGTGAATATATTATTTCATGCTTTGCTTACAGGATGAAATATATATCATTCTTAACTACTTTCTACAGTTTTATTAATAATTAACATTAAGTAGTCTATATAGAAAGATAATTTTTGTTTAATTATCATCCAATTTCAGGAGCAATATTCACAATTTGGCATATATTATTTTTCCATTCCATCAAAATTTAGAATCGTCAATAATAGATTCAGTTTCGTTAACAAAACATAAACGTAACAGTTGAAAAAAAGCAATTTTAGCAATTAAAAATTAACAATCATTGATAATATTTTATTGAGAATCATTACAATCAGTTTTCAGATGATACAAGTAAAACGAAAAATGAACAACATGTTGTCGTAAAAAAAAATGCAAACTCTTTAATAGTATATAAACTTTGGTTAAAATAGATAAAATATTATTGGCAGTATCATCAATTGTATATTTCTTATTCAACTGGTTTGTAATCTCTATATAGAATCGTAATTCTGAAATAAAGGAACAAAAAAATATTCCCTAAAATAAAAAAAATACGTTGCAGTTTTTCATTATATTCTCATTAAAAGATTATTCCAGTTTTAATTTTATATTAAAAAAAAATCACTTTTCAGTGAAAAACAGATATTATTTCAGAATTCTATAAAAAAAAATTAAATATTTTTTAGATATATTATTAGTATGTAAAAAAGCGTAACGAACATCCCATGTGGATGGATTTAAAATCTTGCTACGCCAATGAATAAAAATGACCCTCGTGTGAAATTATTAAATTACAAGTATTACTTCTATATAAACGTTCGCGGACAAGGGTCTCAAAATTTATCAATTAATTATTAACAAAGGGCTCTCGTTTGTTATTCCCAATTATTTTATAATATTTGGGAAACAGATCGTTATTTATAACGGTACATTGTTGAAATTATACAAGATTTATTTCATCTCGTTCATAAATTAAAACTTAATAACAAATTATTATAGTATTTTACGATTTTTACGCAAGGATCTTTGTAAATTCATATGCATTTTAAGTATACGAAATTATTCATCAAATATAAAATACTGGTAAGTTTATCCTGATACAAAATAGAGGAACGTTTTCTATGATTTAACAAAAATTTTATTCGCTTTATTGTGAGAGAGCGGAAAATTAACGAAATGTAAATAAAATATTGGTGAGAAAAACAATATACAATTACAATTAATATCATATCATTGAAATACAATTAAATATCTTCACATCAATTGTAAACATTTTACACATAATTTTAAAAATAAAAATATATACATGTATAATTACTAAAAATACGTCACAATAAAAAAAAAACGCTTTATAATAAATTAGAATACAATAAAATAAATTTAATATTGCAGAGAAATTCAAATATGTCAAAAATTTAAACTTTTTTTTAAGGCAAGAAATGAATTTCAAGAATGATAGAAAACATTCCTCAATAAAATGTCAGAAGAAAGTTTTGGAAGCATTATTATTAAATACTAATATTATATTAAAATGAAACCTGATTCTAATATATATGTAACAATCGTAAATACTTTATTAAATGAGAAAATGATATATACACTGCAATTAACTTAAAAAAAAATACAAAAAAATGTTGAAATTTATTAAAGCGATTGAGTTGTAATTATTTATGGTTTGTATTTCAATTAATATTTTTATGTTATACATACTTAAATAACCTACATAAAAAAATATTATATAAATATATATATTTAAGCATACAGTTCTAAAACCCTCGACTTCGTGAACTGTTAAGTTCGAAATTATCACACATACACACGTCTTGTTTTCAACGGGCACTATGATACTGACTAAACGTCTTAATTTATGTAATTCTTGTCGCAATATATACATGCGAACCTCTTTATTATTTGACTCTCAGGATTAAATTAACAACTGGCCTTGTATTATCTCCAGAACCATTTTTCGTCTAAAATACGGCATGTCCTGTTGTGAAAATGATATAGGAGCATTTCGACTGATATATTCGGCGAACATACACGAGAACATCCCGCAATCGCTGCCGTTCATTTGTTGTGGAATATCCTGAAAATCAAATAAATACATTCCATAATATCAAATTCCCATAAATTAAAACATACTAAACGCTAAAAACGAAAAACACACTTTTACACATTGAAGTTTCCAACCATCGTTGTCGAATTTTTCTTTTTTCTTATCCATCATCTCGTCTTCCAAATATTTCAGAAGAGCATCACAACACTGTTTATTTTGGCCACCCATACTATCATAATATTTTATTGTTTTATTCTTTAAATTAATAATACTCATACACCAATGTACCCCAAGGTGAACAGGAACTAATATTATATCATATGAAAAAATATCGACCTAATGAAGAGAAGAAAATACTTTATATTCTCTATAATCTAAAAGTAGTACAAATAAAATGCAAAGTTGAAATACCTTACGAGTCCACCTTTTTAAACTAACGTGACCACTTTGCATTAATTTAGGAAAGAAAAATGTGTTCATTCCATAAACTTTGGGTAGTTTTCCTTTTGTGCTTCGCTCCATTATAAGATTCATATAAAAATTTATAACTTCGTCATTTAACCAGTTGAGACCACTAAGTGAATGGATATCCCTCCTATTAATTATAAAATAATTATAAACAAAAATAATACATTTTAAGACTTTAAAAAAGTAACTAATAAATCATACCGATGTATGCTAAGGTTGAATTTTTCAATGAGGATCTCATTTGGATTGGCGTTTCTTAATGCAGCATCAATTTGGGCTTCTTGTTCGTCAGACAAAGCCGGTAATTCTTCTTCGTCTTTTTCCTCTTCTAATCTAATAACTTCTTCCTCTTTGTGAATAGAAATTTTATCGTATTTCTGTGTTAACTCACCAAGCCAACTAGGTTTTAATATGTCATAGCTTTTCATAATATATTTTAGTGAGTTTTGTGGTTTAATCTGAACCGATGATGTAGAAGAGTCATCGGTCGAAATTATTAAATCCGGATCTGATTTTTCATGATTATCAATTTTTGTCGTTTTATTTATTTTATTTTCGTTTTCACTAACTTTTTTAACAGATCCATTAGTAAGCTCATTTTCAGAAAGCGAATTTTCTACCAAATCGACGGTATCGATAACCTTTTCGGCACTGGCGGGCTTATTGCTGAATAGTGTACGTTTCTGTAAAAGTTTCGCAAAACAACTTTTGGGTTCCGAAGATGCCGTCTGTTCAATTAACGCACTGAAGAAATCTTTTTCCCTCATATTAAACGACCTCGCAATAGCCTTTTGGAACATTTGTTGACGAGCGCTCGGAACGATATTTTTCGATTTTGAAATAGGCGATCTAGTAAGTCCAGTATAACCTCTTGTGCTTGAGAGCGAATTGCTAAACCGGGATTTAAAATTTTTATACCTCGATTCCTCGTTAAAACTATTAGTATATTTTGATCTATCGAAAACTCCAAAAATATCCGGTTTTTTCTTAGACGTATTTGAAATTAATCTAACGGGCGATTTGATAGTTTTAACGTATTTAACGTCGGGTATCTCAATTATATCATCGTCTCTTTGAATTTTACTACTTCTGTCTTGTATTATCCCAATATATTCCTACAAAATTTCAGAATTTAGTTTAATAAACTTCAATACCATAGAATTAAAAGAAAAAAAATAATGCTATACTAACTACATCGTCGCTGTCGTCATCGTCATCGTCGTCTCCTAAATCGACGTATCTTATCGGTTTCTTATTAGAAAATCGATTTTCGGTTCGAGGACGATAAAAACTTTCTGGAACTCTTTCCGCTGTTCTAGAGGAAAATCTTTCATTTGAGGTACTATGCAGTGCACATTTGGTATTGCACGAGCATATATTATGCCTTTCGTGTTCGATCGCACTCGAATTTGAAATATTCGATTTCGGAGAAATCGCAATCGCTCTGCCTAAAATTGGCGAGGAACGTCCGACGGCTTCGGAGCGGGAATTTACAAACGAAAGCGAGTTAGCGTCTTCTCTCGCGATCGGTATATAACGAACCTTAGGCGTAGAAGGTACGGTTCTCGACGGAACCCAGGTTTCGCCTGCGGAATATAAAAAAAAAAATCAAAACCGTTACCACGGCAAATTAAAGAGAATTAACGCATTTATAGTAAATAATTGTCGAATTACTTTCGCTGGGCATAATTTTCGGGAAGACATTAGAAACGTTGCAATATTTTTTCATGGCGGGCGGGTCGTCATCTCTCGTATCCCTAAAAATAATAACTAACGCGTAACATGGATCGATAAAAACATTAATTTTCATTAGATAATAAAGTTATATTCGTGCGAAATTCGATACTAGTTAAATATAATACGTTTGCGAGCGTTAAATTAGGAACGCTTGCAAAAATACTTCTAAGAAATATTTAAAATTTATATATAAAATGTTATATATATATATATATATATATATATATATATATATATATGCTGTATATAAAGAACATCTTAAAAGTTATCTTCTATTTTATAAAAAGAAATGAAATAAAAGGATATTTTAAGATACATATTTAAAACTATATATTATATTATCAAAAATTAAGTAGCAAAGAGCGTACAACTATCGACAAAAAAGTTATTTACGTATTATTGTTAGTTTTTTTTTATAAAACGACAAATACCGGTTTAATTGGATCAATTTTGTTAAACGTTTAAAACGTTTGCGCAAAACGCGTCGACGATCGAACCGTGCATAAAGACGGAACGTTTCGATCGCAATAATATAACCTCGCGCGCATACTGTACGCGAATAACGCATTATCTTTATAAAACGGATGAAGACTTTTAAGAAGTTCGCGTGGCGGTTCCCGCGATGATAAGCCGGAGAGTCGCACGTTAACGATATGCTTGTTTTATTTGGATCATTATATAGAGTAAAAGCGTATAGGGATAACGTGAACGCATCGTACGTTCGCGCGCCGACGAAACCTAACCTGAAACCGAAAGAAAAATGAACCGAGCGAGACGCGCGGGCGATTTTGTGCAAAGACTCCGGTTTAGCATCGAAGGGGGGCGACGTTTGCGACGTTAACGTGACTCGGATTACTTCCAAAAGGCGGTCGCCGCCGCGAGCGAGAAGCGATAGGTGCGCGGGTCGCGCTTGCTGCGTGCGTCGTCGTCGTCCATTTGCGGAGGCGTCAGATTTACCTGCGCCGTTTGAAGGCGACGCCCGACGACGACGAAGGAGCCGACGAGGAGACGGCGGGCCGACGGTCGCGGTCCTCGTCGTCGTCGTCGTCGTCGTCGAGGCCGATGATGCGGCGGAGGTACGACCGAAAGCCGCGCATTTGCAACGGCGACGGTGTCCGCATCGGCGACGGAGCCGAAGCCGCGACGGTTCGCACGACTCGCGACGATCGACGTTCGGCCGCTTGCCGCGCCGCACCGACACGCAGGTTGACAACCGCACGGTCAGCGTCCGCGTCCACGTCGCTCTCGTGCCGAACGTTCGCGATTCCTCTCCTCTGCTGCCCCCCTTTTCAAATTCAATAAACGACAATATTTTCGCATTTTCAATTTTCATTTTATATCTTAAAAAAAAAAAATAACACAATTAATAAATATTATTTTATCATTAGCAGGACGACGATAGCCGTACGCGCATTCGACGACTACCGCCCTTTTCCGAAAATAAGGCATCCCCTGAAAATTAGTTCTGTCGCGATACTCGGAACTTTCTTGCCCTCCCCCGAAAATAAAATAATGTAAAAAATATTAATTATTTAATTACTATTAAAACAAAAAATAATAATTTTCAAAAAGGCGGCGGGTAACGTTTTTAATTTTGCGATCGAACATAACGCGATGTATAATTTAATATTTGCATTGAAAAAAAATATTATTATTATTTCCATTAAAATATAGTAATTGTGTGTTTTTATGTAAATTAAATTTTTTAATAAATAAACGGAACCGCGATTAATATTAAAAAAATCTATAAAATAAGATCTATTTATATATATATTATTCGGAAATTTATTAAATTTATCAAGATCACAAAACGACGACGGACGAATAAAACCAATAAAGCTTTAATAAGAAAATAACGGTCTAAAAATAAAGATATTCTATATTAATTAGGTTTTTTTTAATGATTTTATTTCAAGTAGAGATTAATAAAAATAGTATTCCAGCTAAAATTAAAATAATGGAAGAATAATTATTTTCTTTTATCTTCAAAACGATCGCTTTCAAAGCTTATTAATTTATTATTAAAAAAAATTGCTTACAATTTTTTGACGTATAGATTGTTATATTTTGTTTTATTTTCCGTATCATATCAAATGTCAAAATATGTACGTCATTTTAGGTTACGAGCGTGACTTTGTTTACATTTATGAAAGTCTGTAATCGGGAATAATATATATTAATTAATACTGATATTGCGATCTTATAAAACGATAACAAATATATTCAAGATGTTATTGTCGGTGATGCATCTTCTTAAAAATAAAAAAATAGTTCTCGCCAGCTCTTCGCCGAGACGACGAGAATTGATCAAAAACCTTGTTAGTAATTTTCTTTTATTTACTTATGAATAATATTTTTTTTTTTAGTTAATCGTAACTAGATTTTTTTTGATTTTATTTAATTATAATCAAATAAAAAATAATAATTGAGACTTTACTATTGAAGCATAATCGCCTTGTAAAATTATAATTTTCAACAATGCCATAAATTTTGACGTTCTTCAAAAATGATTTTAAATTTGTTTTAAAATAAAAAAATTTTACCACATCGTCCATTTTATCGAAACTGCTATTATAATTTTAATATAAACGTATAAATATCTAATATAATAAAACATTGATTTAAAACAAAATCACTATAAGAAACGGGTAACCGGTTCGCTTACTTTGGTAGAAGAGTAATAAATATCTTAAGAATAATAAAAAAGTGAACTATATTATTTGTGAAAATTCTTATTTTTATTATTTAAGGGTCTCAATGCCATGATTTTTCCATCGTTATTTGAAGAAAATTTAGATCCTGAAAGTTTTCCTTCGATGGAAGACTTTGTTGTGGAAATGGCCTTACAAAAAGTCTTAGAAGTAGATAACAGATTAAAAAGTCAGAATAATGAAGTCGATGTTATAATCGGAGCCGATACAATGGTCGTGCTAAATGGAAAATTATTTGGCAAACCGACATCTGAAGAAGATGCTTTCAATATATTATCGCAGTAATATTTATAATCTTTATTTAATTCATCACTTTTGAACATTTTTACAATTATCTTTGCCCATTTTTTTTACACAATTTATATATTTTTTTAGACTTTCTGGTAAACAACATACAGTTATGACTGGCCTTGTTGTGAAATATGGATCGAAAATCGTTAAATATTGCGAAAAAACTGGTGTTTTCTTTGGAAAGTTGTCAGCAGAAGAAATTAAATTATATATTGAAACAAAGGAGCCCATGTAATAAAATTAATATATTTTTAATATATTATTAAGTTAATAGATTATTGGTTATGTTATATTTTCAGGGATAAAGCTGGCGGATATGGAATTCAAGGTATTGGAGGCACACTTATAGAAAAAGTTGATGGAGACTATTTTAATGTTATGGGTTTACCTTTATATAGATTATCAAAAGCATTAAATGAAATAATGTCAGATTAATTATGATGTTTTTAGATGAATTAAATATTTAGACTTATTTTTTTGAACCAAAAATCAAAAAAAAATATAAATATCGTTGTATTTATTAATTTAATATATTTTTTTAATTATTCAGATAAAAAATAATATTTTTGATCTATGTTTATTTTATAGAACTTTCTGCGGAAAAAATTGAATGTTCATTTAATATAAGAAACATAGATGTCTATTATTCTGCAATTTAAGAAAGTTACTTTGGTTTTATTAAAATATATTTAAAAACAAATCATATTTATAGTGCAATTTTTATTTTATATAAAATAATTCAAACTTTTAAGTTGTAAAAGTTATTATATATATATATATATTTTTTTTTTGTGTCATACAATTTTTTATAATTGTTTATTGACATTTTCAATTTCTTCAAAAATACTAAAACTTAATTTTCCTACATTTTACTTTAAAATATATATGAAAAATAAAAAAAATAAGAATAATAAACAATATATAAGAAGTATTTAAAATTATTATTTTAATCACTAGAATTTTTACGAACCTTTTTTTAATAGACTAATTTAATTTAAGAAACTTTCAAATATTTGTTTTTATTATAACATTTCATACGTTTCTTTTTTCATCCATATTTAGAATAAAAAATAACAATATCATGAAAGCTGAATCAAAAATCGATAGTTGATAAATTTTCCTAATAAATATTTTTTATTAGAAATATAATTTTTCTAAAAATTAAAATATTTGCAAAAAAGCAAAACATTGTATAAAAATATATTTAAAAAATATCAATATTTTTTTATGTATATTATATATATGAAAAAAAAATACCATTAGTGTCAACTTTATTTTTATGTTATTGCCAAATAGATGTCGATATAACCTTATTTATATAGGTTAACGTTTTTCAAGTTTAAAAGAATCGATTTGGGATCGAGTCGTTAGCTTCATATCCAACCTTCATAGGTAATGTTCATTTTTGAATAATTTACAATTATATTAATTTAGCACTATAATTACTGCGATACGAATGAGGCGTTGTAGGAAAGTGAATTTAAATATTCAAATATTTATCTAACCACGTGGCACGTTTGTAAATTTTTCTGCAATTGCATCATTAATACTTGGATTCTGTAATTATTCGTATTTAACCCAAGAGTGGACAATTGACTTTATTTCACTAGTCGTTTCTCGGTACTGGTTTCTTTCCAAGTTCACCAGAATTACTCTCACCTATTCGGCAAGGTGACAAATTGAGCAAGTGTTATTTTTTTTTCCATCGATGACATTCTTCAATGGTGACGTTTCTTTTTGTCAGTCTTTAATGTTACATAAATTTGAATGATTGTATATGCAAATATTTAATACGACCCAAATGATTGAACGAAAGTAATCCAAAATATCCGGATTATACAGTGGGTCTCCTCCGATTCTAATTTTTATATATTATCTATTTCCTTACAAATGTGAATAAGTGTTAGTCTTCTCCATTGAAAGTTTTCAAATCTACATATATTAATATTGTATTCTTTTTTTATCAAATATATATATATATATATATATATATATATATATATATATATATTGAAAAAAAATTATTTTAAAATTATGAAACTATTTTTATGTAATATATCTCAACTTTTCAGCTCAGCACTATCTTATTATATTATCACATGTTTTACCATAAATTCGATATTTTTATGAAATTATTATTATTATTAAAATTTTATAATACTATTAATTTTATTCTTTCAAATTAGATAATTAATTTCTTTTGTACATTTAAATTAGTTATTATTTAGTAACTCATATCAACCAAATCCATTTTAATTTTTTTTTTGTGAAGCTGAATACTTTTTAAACCAGACCAATTGTAATCTTATTTTTTTTTTGTGTTATACTATATATCTTTTATAACTTACTTTTTTTTTGTTTTAGTTGAATAATGCTGATAATTCATAACCAGGTATTGTATAATTCAATTAATATAATATTCTATTGAAATATATTTACATAGTTATAATGTACCGTTTATATTATACTTTGATATATAATTTATTTTTACTTATTATTAAGTTTTAGTTTTCAATCTTTATATTTGAAATCTGCTATGTTTTATTTGATAGTTCTTCATTTAAACTACACCAGTAACTTTCTTTAAATATTTATAATAATACATTTATTATATTTTATATTTCATTATAGTTCGTTTTATATTGTACGAATAATATACATATAGTACAATTATATATTATGCATATGAAACATTATTTTCCTATAAATATAATACTGTGCATCATAAAAAACGAATACCTACTGTATTAGAATAGAATATGGGTGATAAAAATACTAGATGTAAAAAAAACATGCCGAAGATCACTCCGAAGAATGTTTGATGCTCAGAACCTCTCATCACGGATTATTAGATAGCGTTTACATGTCATTAGTTTTTATGGGTTTATCTTATTATCTTAACTTATCAAAACAGTACGGTAACACACATCAAAGGATAGATATTCAATGGCTTTTTCTTCTTTTCTTCCTCACCGCCTAAGTCTTCTCTGATGCGGATGCTTTTAAACAATTTCGTTTCCTTTCGACGTTAAATTTATACATAAATTTGAAACGTGTTTCATAAAACTAGAATCTGGCTAAGAACTGTTACTCGATATAAAAATTAAATTAATATTAATGTATTATTTTATTTATGTAATTAAATGTTTATCAAAATATATAAATAGTCAAATATATGTTTCATTCCTTATATTTATTTTACGTTTATTTTATCTTTCTCAGTTAAAGCTATCGAATCTATTCATTATTTCAATATCATATCACAATGAAATTTAATACATTTATAACAAGTTTATAATATAAAAAATAAATAAATGATGAAACCACATGATTTGACATACATTTCGATCGAGATCATTGAAACGTCACTAGATCGGATTACATTCATCATTCTTTTCATAAAATTGTTTATAATAATAATCTTGTCTTTAAATAGATAAACTGTCGGTCATTATAATTATAATTATTTTTGTTTTTTATTCTTTTTGCTCTTATAATATATAAATGACCCATTTTCAACGGAACATATTCAAAAGCCGGAAAACGGGCCACGAAAACCGGAAAATACCGGAACAGTCGACTATCATAATTAAAACGATCCCGACACAGGATGTGGAGATATGGTTTGTGATGGCGCACCTTTGTTCTTTGAACCGTTAATTTAAAATGAAAAATATATATATATATATATATATATAATTATACATCTCAAACGATTATAGTAATAATCTAGAAATTAAATGGAGTCATAATTTATGAATTATTTTTATAATTCATCTTTGCTGCTTTGATAAAATTTAAAAATTTTCAATATAATTTTGATTTATTCTTGGTAAAGTTGCTTTTATTCCATTCGTGTTTCCGATGTTCCCCTATTTTGTTAACAGTAAATATCGTAAATGGCCGACTGTTAAATCCTTGTGTTTCCTCTAATGTTGTTTGTAGCACGTGCAATTGAGGATGTTTCAGACCCCACATAACGAAGGGTTAAAGCACTGATTGCGCGAAGGGATATGAAGGGTTAATTGCTTTTACAGGAAATTACAAATGTGATCCAGTGCTGTGCCATAAAACATGTTAAAAGCTTTGTCATTTTTTGTTTAAAGGATAAGGTTAAACCGACAACTTGCGCTCGGCTTTTTGTAAAAGTTTGAAATCACTAAAAATATTATATAAATATTTAGTTAATAATTTAAATTCTTTTCAACTAAATTTATAAAAAAATAATATAAGATATATATATATCTAAAATTTGAAATAAAAAGTAGCTCATCTGAAAGATTAGATTCAAAATAATTGTGATAAAATTATATTATTGTAATTATAGATTTCATTAGATATTTTTTATAATACAGTTTGTAAAATAGTATGCTCAAAAAAGTGTTAATCCAAGCGTAATAATCATAATGACAAAGGTAAATATATTATTAAATAATTTAATTGTTACAGTTGGTATCACTGCATGCGCACGCGCTCCGGATGCGGAACAGTCCCTCATTTTTTTTTTTCATTATTATTACGCGGCCATAACACACTTGTATACGTCCATAACAACTATTTATATTTTTGTACTCCGTTCCCCACCCCGTTGCCGCAGTTTTCCCGTTCTTTTTTTCTTTCTATTATTTATTTTAAATTTAGTGTCGGCGCACATGTTTCGGCGATAAATGAAGTCGGACGAACGGAAAGATCCTTCCAAAAAAGGACATTTTATTGGTCGTGATCCAACTGAATAATCGAACGACGAAATCTCTCACAAAGACTTCAAAGATTAATAAATAAATAGATAAACGTTTCCTCTTTAATTATGTACATTTTATGTGTTAATCGACGAGTTTTCTTTAGATTATTTTGTTGCGACATTTCGACGACGTTTTTACTGCTTATTATATTAAATAAATTACCGGATAATGTTTTTTTTAATGTTCGGATATAAATTTGATCGCTCATCGAATTTACATAATTTCCGCAATTTCGAATTCCCATATTCCAATCTGAGAATGTGCGAATTTATTATTATTTTTTTTTTTTGTATAACTAGAAATGCGACATTTTTTTTCTATTTCTGATCGAATAAAAATTAATTCATTCGTATAATAAAATTATAATTTATATCTATTTATAATATCGACCATTTGTCATATAAATTTCCTAGATTATTTTTATTTATTTTATAAAAATAATATTAAACAATTTTATTGTATATATTTGATTCTATTAAGAATTCAAATGGACTAACTCTTATGAATTTAATAGATTAGCGTTTTGATTTATTTAATTTTAGTTCTATATTTATATTTCATAATTCAATTTTTTATTATATTTATGAATAAAAAAAAATAATAATATTTATACGAATCCCATTTACGTTATACTATTCAATAGTGCCAGAAATAACAAATATACTTTTGAAAATGATAATAAAAATGTTATTACCAAATTCCATAAATATATTATTATAGCATTCAAAATTTCATGGTTCGTATCTAGAGATCAAAATGTAGTATAAAAACGTTCGTAAATCGAAATATCACCGTATATTTTTAGAATAGATCAATAGTCTTATGCAGAATGAGACGTCTAAGTACTATTTATCACATAAAATCATCAATATTGACTATATATAATATATAGTATAATTAGTTGAATAATTCGATTTATATATAATTTTTTTTGTATTTCCATTACAATATATTGTATTTTTAATACTTATTACGATGACAGAATATGGGGTGAAATATTCGATTGTTATCAAAATAAAACCACTCAAATTCCGTGCTTACAACACCTGAGGATCCATTTCCGCATATGTAAACGAAAAACCTCCGATAAATATGGCAATATACCTGCTTATTTTTTTTTTATTATATAATATATTCAAAAGCTGACAAAATATATGTGAATGTGTACAGGATGTCCTTTGTCAGGTTGTTCACAATGCAGTGGCATAGCATGCGCCGTACATATTTTTGTCACGGATTCGTGCACACTTCAGGTAAACTTTATAAATGTTACACATTTGTAAATTATATAATGTGTATAATAATATTTTTGCGAAGGTGCGTTTGGGGGGGAAGTGTTATAATTTGCTTTCATTTTATATATATATATGTATATTTTTTTTTTTTTTGGTTCATTGTGTACCCCAAAAGTCCCCCTTTCCATCTCACGGTTCGAGTTCTATAATAAATTATGTTGAATTATCTGGAAGAAGAAGTCACAATGGATAGAAAATAGAGTGACTCGGTTGTGACCGGATTCGAGGTTCATTTCCGTCTCATTGTCGCCAATTATAGCCAACTATAGTTATTGTCATCGATGAGTTACGGTCTATGAGTCTAAGAAGCCGATTCTGATTTATAGGCGAAAATAGTCTAGGATTTTATTGATCCAAATATAATATTTTTTAAAGTGACATGTATTTTTTTTTATATAAATTTTAACCAACTCGTTAAAATCGCTTTAAATGTAAATTTAAATCTTTTTTTTTTTTAGAAGGGATGAAATTTAATATCTCATTTCGTAATAAAAATTTTCGTAGGCTATTTAAAAATGTTCATAGTATAAAAAAAATCGCTGGATTTTTATAATAAAATATAACTTCAATATAAAAGATGTTGATTGAAATTCGTTCCCCGAAAACGAGCGAATAAATGAAATTTATCAACCCTAAAACGTTTGTTATTAAATTGCAGACGTTTTCAATTGAGGTCAAATGGAACTTCGATAATTCGGTTGTATCAAAGAAAAAAGGTTTTATTTTAAAATATACGACGATTTTTATTATCAAAAAAAAAATTTTTTTCCGTCTTTTATTTCGCAATAAAATATTATTATTTTTTTTCTTTTTATTGCTTTGATATAATAACGTTTCATTATTATTTAATTTGAAACGTTCCATGAATAGCAAAAATTGGAAAATGCACATTCGACGATAAAATTTTCTTAAAATAACAAAATTGATTTATGAATAGAAAACATCTGTAAATTTTACTATAATGTATGAGGGGGTAATAGAGCCGCACCCTTGGGACACATAATTCGTTTAGGCCGCACCCCACGATCGAATAATTTGATTTACGACCCCTGTTTGAAATTGATGTTTTCAGACAGGATTGATGAAGCGCTGTAAAAACTGATCGACGTTTCATATAACGAACAAAAAGAGAAATATAAAAAATAGATTATTATTTTTTTTTTATTGATTTACTCTGATCTTTGACATTTCATTTTGCATGTGTTTATAAATAGATAATTGATTGAAAAGAGAAACCGAATATTATGATAGCTATATATAATTACTAAAGATCATTAGGCTATATTTTCAAGATAATTATTGTAATCATTGTAAAATATATAATTTTTTTCAGCTTTTTCTATAAATTGCATGTATGATAAAATGAGAGAAAATCGCTTTTCCATTATTTTTCTAAATTTTCACTAGTGATTTGTTCTTATAGAAATTGTCTATATAGAGATTTTATTGTTTTATATAAATCAGGGGTTATCAAAGTGGTTGATATAACATTATTAATAATCATTTTTGTTTTATGGTTTGACGAAAAATTATTATAAAATCAAAAATCTGATCTTGCTAAGAATTCAGCTCATCGTCTCATTGGCTTTTAAGAATAAATAAAAATATTGTCAATATTTTTTTTCATATATATATATATATATATAATTAATAAATTTAATTTTTAATATATATATATATATATATATTTATTAATTTTCTTACACTTTTTTATATCGTTTTTCGTCGACAATTAGAAATTTTAATGATAGTCACGCGAAACGTCAATCTTTTTGTTCTTTGTTAAATCGTATTTTTTTGATCTTACACATGGTTTACAGAACTGAAAATAAACAATGGTTTCATTTGTAATCACATCGGTAAATCACACGATATTTATAATTATAACTTGACCCTAGAACGGTTCACTTTAGATAGAATTTCTTTTTAGCGTTACTCGCAAACAAACAGACGTACACACCGGCGGTCACGTCTTTTGTTCGCGAATCTTTGAAAGATAATCGAGTCCGGTTTTAATTCAAACAAGCGTTAAGATTATGCGGATAAACCGCGAAATTAAAGATTCAGTATTTTAATTATTTACACTCCGAATGAAAGACGAAATGTTTCAATATAACGGGTTCGATTAAATATTCACCGAAAAAAAAAATTGCCTTCTTCTTGCATAATAAACAAAGCGGTGGTTTCATGACACAATCTCGTGATCGTTATAAATGTTTTTTCTTTTGACTTTCGACCGGAAAAAAAAATCGCGATTAATATAATCGAATTTGATTCTGCGAAGGGTATGCATTTGATAGGATTTTTTTTATAAAGTTTTTCAAAAATAATTTAATATAGTTTCATTAGGCTAAAAGCATTTATGACAGTTCGGTTTTGTACGTTGCGATTCTGGGTCACGACTAGGCTAAACCGAGTAAACTTGAACTAGTTATTGTTTAAATTGTGTTAGATGTGTATTATAAATCTTAATAGATAATAATATTATTTCTATATACATAATGAAAATTTACATTTTTTTATTTATGTAAATATCAAATTGTTTATTGTGAATTTCTTCGAAGTTTTTCCATCAAAGCGGAAAATTTAAAGAACGGACCGCACAAATCGCTTTATTTTGATTACAGCATATCTATTATATTCGTACATCAAAAGATAAATATCTAATTTGCTGAAATGTGCAGAGTAAGTAACAAATCCAAAATTACGTTACGTTAGGATTAATTTTTAACTGCCACAGTTAACCGCCGGTTAACCGAACCGAACAACGGTGGACGCTATCTGGATTTAACTGATGTTTATCGAAAGAATTCGAATACGACTGGTGTATATTTGTACTCGTGTGTATGTAATACGAATGAACAGAATGAATGGACCATTTGTTCCTCTGGTGCACATCCTCGTCTGGTTGACCTCCTCAACCCTTGAACCTGATCTATGCTCGTCGAACCATTTCTACTCGAGGAATGCCGGTTAATTATGAACCGTTACTGATAGTTAATGGCTGGTTAACGTTTTAATTGTTGTTTTTTGTCCTTGAATGTAATCTATTGTAGTTTTAATTGACTATATTTTTTTTTAATATTCTACTGATATTTAAATTAATATTATTACAACAATTTTTTTTATTAATATTTGGAGTATATATGGAGTATAATATCTTACTTTTTGAAATTTCATCCTATTTTGAATCAACGAATGTATTTTTTAATATGATACAAAAAGAAAATAATTCCGCTCAGTTAAATCGATTATTTAAAAAACTAGTATTATAATTAAATAACAATTTTTCATAAAAATGTAATGAATAAATTGAAAAAATATGTTTATGAATCATTTTATGGGTAAATTGATAATTTAATTGCCATTTTTCAATTTCATATATTTCTAACATATAATTTAAACGCTTAGATTACATACTAACGCAATAAATTTACAACAACCTAACTCAAAGTGATAGACGATTGATTTAACATATATATGCAAATCAAACTGTAATAAATATTATACAGTTAACGTAAACACAATTTACATTTATATTCAAATTTTTTTTTACTTGTCAAGAGGGTTCGAGAATCCCACGCGTCAAAAAAATAAATAAATCTATACATGCGGTAGATAGTGTCGTAATGTTGAATTTGATAAACGTTACTTTTTTTTTTACGTGTAAATAAACGTGGTCCATCAGAATATTGACGTGAAAACAGGTAGTCAGTGTCGTAATAATTAAAATGTGTGCCATTGTTGTGGGTGTTAAAAAAACCCCACGCTACGCCCACAATGTCGACCTACTCGTTTCGTCATATTAAGGTTAAATTCGCTATAGACTTATATGGCGAGAGAAGATGGTTCAGGATCTTTTATTATTGCATGAGTGAAAGAATAATTAAAAATATATTATATAGATTTATCTTAATCACGGTGACCTGACCTAACCCAGCTTAACCCTAGCTACTATTTAAACTTTTCTCTGAACTCGTTTCTTTGAAAATTACTGTTAAACTTTCTATTATTCTATTATAATATACTGACGGAAACGGAAAAAGCACTAATGGCACTTTATCAATATTTCTCAGAAATTATTGTAATCGGGAAAATTATAATATTCAATGTTAATTGTCGTAATATCTAAACTTAATCTTTAGCACATCAAAATTTATTTAGTACCAAAATAATGGACAATATTTTTCCATTATTTTGGTACTAAATATTTTTTTTAATTAAATTATACATATATAAATAGTTAACCCAGTGTTTGAATTCGCATTATTTATTATACAATATGTTAAAGAGATTGAATTTAAAAATCAAATGATGATATTTTCTCAATCAATTATATACTCTTCTCATTAAATAAAAAACACACGTTTTCGGTATGAATCGAACTAGTCATCGTTTAAAATGACTTAATCGTATAAATTTTGAATAATATTCTCAGAAAAACGGCAATTTTGAATAAAATATTACACCAAATGAACAATCATAATGAATTACATACAATATATATTATTAAGAAAAATCTTTATGCTCAGAATTAAAGATCAAAAATTAAAAAAAAAAAAAAATCAGTTTAATTTTAGACAAAATTTACTTTTATTATATCGAATTTAGAATAGATTAAATCGACATAAAACTGATTAATATCGTATAAAACGATTCGATGTTTTGTTCGATGCTTTGTGATATTGGTTCCGTTGATGTTTCGAACCTGTTTCTCTGCCCACTTGCATCCTCGTGACTCCATCGTACGGGACTATCGTTTAAAATCAGTGGAACCTCGATGAAGAAAGGAGAGAGGAAAAAAAAAAACTGATCGAAAGGTGTGTGATTTTGATGAAAAATAAAAATGTGGGATGCTCCGTGGGCGAAGGCCATCATCGTTTACCGTCCTACGCGAAGCCCTACAAATCATAGTTCGATGGTATTCTATTTCGATGTGGGTGTTTTGTCTAAACTTTTGGCCCTTTCTAATATATTTCGACATAGTTAAAAGTTGCCCATTTATATGCTTTTTATCAATATTATGTTCTGCTTAGTTTATTTAATCTAGAATATATTTTATATAGGCATTGTTTACACAATAGTTTTTAATTGATTGATTGCAATTTCAATATTATTAGATTCATATGTAATACATTTTAGTAGGTTATTTATATTATTTTTATTAGTTAAAGACAACAATATCTTTCTTATTTCAAGGAAGTTATCGTTACTGTTAAACAATGTGTGCCTTATTACAACTTATCAACCATGTGTTTATTTGCAGTTTAAAAAAATGTATGTTATCTATAGCCAATGTAAAGAATGAAAATTTATTGATATTGTGTTCCGGTTCCCCTCGATTATTTTATGTGTTAAATCGTTCAAAATCTATAGCTACCGACAGTCACGATTATTGTAAATTATGACTTAGATTACCCTTGGAACACCAAGAAGCATTATGGCTCAATAACGTCTATTAAACGGTATAATCAAATAGAGGTTTCGAACCGATCTCTATGCGTATACAAGGAAAAGGATCAGAGGATTAAGTTACACGTGTAGATTTTTTTTTTTTTTTTTTGGTCTAAGTTGGGTCACAGTGGTCATTCAAGCATAAAAAGTAGGACGATATTAGGACGAGAGGTGTGTTATCGATTTTTTTTTAACTAGTCGTTAACATATTTTTTCTTGAAATTGCGTAGTATCGATTAATTATTTATTAAAAAACTGGTCTGTATATATAGACCTTATAGGTCTGAATCTAATATATTTTACCTCGTCTAGAATTTAATTAGTAATTCTGTGTTTAATTTTTTAGATGTTTATATCTTTTATAAAACGAAAATTTATTGTATCAATTATTTATTTATTTTTTTTTTATGAAAATGGAAATTATGAATCATAAATGAAATTATGGATTTATAATCAAAACTCGTTGCTATCTAGGAAAGTGTGCTATAATACACGATCTCATACTTGAATTTAGTAGTTTAAGTGCTTTTGCATGATTTGATTCGAGACGAGCACAGATTAAACGAGCACACTTAAAATTAACAGTCCGAACAAACTTTAAAACAAGTTTCAAATCTCATGCGGAATTGTTTTGTCTCATGCGGAGGCCAAATTCTTCGAATGGAATAAAAAGTCCACATGCATTACGTGTACTTTATCTGATCATAAATAATTACAGACACGCAAAGTTAACCGTGGAATTGCTTGGTTATGCGGAAACCGATCATTGCTCAATAATTGCCCACTTTTAAATTGACAATGGGTGTGAGTTTTCACAGATCTTACGGTAATTCATTTTTTTTTTCCTTCCATAAACAATAAGCTTCAACATCAGTCATCTGCAAATTAACGCTGACATAAAAACTATCATAAATACTTAAATGAAATATCCAATTGTTTCATCTAATCATATTTTTGTAATGATCTAATTATAAAAAAAATTAATTACGTATATTTCATTATAGAAAATGAGCTTAGAATGATTTTTGTCAAATTAATGATAACATAATTCAGGTCCTCAGGCTTTACAGTAGCAACAACTATATGACAATATATTTTAATAAATTATGATTATGAGTTATAATATAAATTTAATCCATACTACATGACAATGTAGTATGGATTTTATGATTTTGAGAATTTCAACCATGGATAAGGATCTTTAAGATTTTTATTACTATTGGAAGAAGAAATAATTATGAAACATATTAAACTTAATTGTGCTCCATGTAAAATTAATCTATTTTTCATTCTTCTGAAATATTAGAATCAATTTTTAATTGAAATTTATTACGCCATTTTCTATAAAATATGTTGAGCATTATTTTCATTATATATAATATAAATTAGTTTACACTTGTTTAATGGGAGAAAGTATGCTGAAATATATAAACTATTATAGAAGTGTGAATTCTTTATATTATATATAATGAAAATTAATATGATGTTGTAAATACAATTCAATTTCAACATTGAATATTATTACACATTTTTTAAATACACCCGTTATCTATATAATAAACGAGGCATGTTCCGTAATATGCACACGCACAACGAAAATTATTTTAACTATTTATTCCAATATTATATATAATCCGTTTTTTTTTCATTTAAGTTACTTCATTTTTTATATATATATATATTTATAGTATATATATATAAAGCGTTCATAATCGATCATTGCAAAGAAAACTTTCTATCTGTATAATATTGCGTTATATTCCCTTTTTTTTTCAGCATTACTTTTTTACATTTAATTGAATTTGATACGTCGATTTCCGGCGGAAAATTGTCGTCGTCGATTTTGAGAATAATAATTACGTTATTTTTTTATTTATTTATTTATTTATATGTCTTTTCTTTGACGTAATGAGGTCCGCGCACGCCATTCGAAGCTTACAAGTGTCAAATAAAACATTTAACTAATTGCAGGATCGTTTTTTGTTTTTTTTTTTTTTTGAAAGTTTTTGATTTAATTGCGGGTCTAAAAAGTAGTCGGAAAAAAATAAGCGTATTATATATAATTGAAACGTCAATTTTTCGACGGTGAAACTGTTCGACGATGTTGTTTTGATAGTGAAATGTAAGTTGTTTATTTACATTATTGTTTTTATTATTATTACTTCAATTAGTTATCAATTTTATGTGTATATATATATATATATATATATATATATATATATATATATATATATATATATATATTATTGTCATTTTTCGCGATTATGTTTATCTAAGAATTTTCACGCTTTTAAATTTCATGAAAAATTAATACATATATTTGAATAATATTTTGTTGTTTTTCAGTTGTATTTTCAATTATAAAATTTTATAATAGTTATATTTAAAAAGTAAGCATTTTATACTAAAGTTGAAAACGGAGAAATAATTTTAAGATATATATATTATTTTATTCGGAAATAAATAAATATATGATAATAAATAAATTGCATGAAAAAAAATAAGATGAAAATATTTGAAAGAATTCGTTATTTAAATTCGCTATGTTTAAAGTTATAATTATTATTTAAAATTAAAATCAATGTTTTCAAACGATTGTAATAATAAAGCATTTAAAACAATTACGAACGTTTAAAACTATATCATGTAAAATTTGATATAAAAACGCCAAAGGAAATTTTAATTATTTTACTGTTATTTTATTTTGTAGACTATTTATTGATCTAGAATAATAGAATAGTTGGTTAGTATGATTTTCCGTTATTCACAAAACTAGTTTCCTTTAATGAAAATTATTGGAAATCGATATTGCAAGGCTGTAATTATTTATAAAACATACATTCTCGCAGTTTCTATTGAATTGTATGATTTTCAATAAACTGACATATTTTTATGTAAAACTTTTTTTTTTAAATCATAAAATATTTTAACGTTCATTATTATAAACTTTTATTTACATTTCGTTAATTAGAAACTAATAACGATTATCGCGTCTGTTAATCAGAGCAAAACGACTTCATAAATTATTCGTTTCAAATCGAGTTACGTTAAAAATTCTACTTATTCTTGTATTTATTTATTGCGAATATCTTTTTATATATAATATATAAAAAATATAATAACAATAATCGCTGAAAATGATAATCAATTTTTTTATGATTTTTCTGATTATTGTATTTATATTTTATATGACGTCATTCTATAAAACATATTATCAATATTTATATTATATATCTTGAACAAATAAATTGTTTTTTTATCATATATGAGAAAAAATAATATTTATAATATTAAGATGATCTTGTTTATTTTTTAATATTTCTTTGTATTTGTTTTATAATTGTATTTTTTTTTGTAAATAATTTTATTCGAATTTGAATTAAAATATTTTATATAAATTAAAATATCTAGGATAATCAATGTGTAAATTGAAATTTTTTTTTATATAAAATTTATTATATATATGTACTGAAATTCGATAATATTTTGTATTAAGATTCAATCTAGATGCAAAAATCATTTGTTGAACTTAATCATAATGACTTCAAAATTAATTATACTATAAATAAATTTAAAAATATTTATATTAATTTTAAATATTTTGACATATTTTTTATAGTATGAAACTATTTTTAACTTTAATTTTTTTTGATATGAAATCAGATATTCCTTTTTTCCTTTGAAATATCACCGTTTCAATTGAGCTAGAATAATTTAGATATTTTTCTATTTAGATCAAAACGTAATATGAACGGTTAACGGATAATTTTTTTAAAATTATATTTATAGTATAAATTTCATATCGACATCAAACCAATGATATACCGATGCGTATCGAATTTCCTGTGGACATGGTCTTTGGTTCGAAGGTATGCAGTTGTTATTTCGGTGAGAAGCCAATAAATATACTGTCAATATATATTACTACAATCTTTATTTATTTATACGTAGTCAAGAATGTCGTTTCGCAGGATATTATCCTTGTTTTTATGATGTGAAGCAATTTTTTTTTGCGATTTTCCCGCAGTGAAAGTGTTACACGTTATTGCAACGCGTCGATTCAATAGTATGAACGATTAACGTTTAGTTAAAATTATAATCTATTTACATTTTATTATGGTTAAATTCTATATACATTTTATTATGAATTTAATATTTTTTTATATATAAAATATGTTTTAAGAAATTTATTTGTAATCATTTTATCAATGTACAAATATTTCAATAGTCGTTTTGACAAAAAAAAAGATGTTTTTAATTATATTTATATTCAAAAAAAATATTTTTATAAAATGATTATTTTTATTCAATAAAAATCTTTTTGTCTTAACAATTTTAAAATTCTTATCACGCTAGTATTTTCTCTTTTTTTTCTATTTAATATGCGATTGAGTCATTAGATTTATATCTAATAGTTAAGTTGTTGAATGAAAAGTCGTAATTTAATCGATCGAAGAATTCTAAATCAAGATTGAATTACATATTTATTTTTTTATAAAAAAAATCTGTATTATCATTTTTCTGTAGTAAGATTTAATAAAATATTATTATAATTGATTTCATTAACGAATTTAGCACAACAACGTTATAAATAATGATTAAATTATTTTCAATCAACAATTTTATATAGAACAGTTATTTTTATATTAATAAATTATATATAGAATTGCTTTCGACAAACCTATACTACTATTATATTATATATTAATAACAAAATATTTACATAATTATTTTCACAACTTCCATCACATCGTTATTTTTCACGATTATATACGATATGTGACACGGATAAACATATTTCCATATTATCAAAAAAATAAAAAAAAATAGTCGTTAATTGAAAAATCATTCACAACATTAATATTGATAAATGCTTTCCGCGCGACGACAATAATAATAACGTTTCGAAATCTAGTTTCGCGTTCAGAAGCTCAGGTTTTTCTAGTTATGTTTTTTTTTTTTTACTATATATTTTTATATGTGCGACAAATTCAAGATGTCAAACTGGGCGACAAAAACAGTTATCAGCGACTGTTTAGCAGTAAAAACAGTAGAACAGACCCGGTTAAGTTGCCGGCCTTGCAAGGCTGGAAACCAGAAACTTGCGTGTTGCACGACTTTGTACATTGTGCGGAATTCCCATGGAATGCCACTGCATATTTTTCATTTTATATATTATATATATATATATATGAAATGTTCTTTATTTTTATATAAAAAAAAATAAATAAAAACGTGCACCGTGATCAACTTACGTCTACATTTTTGTAACACGATTCGAACGTAAATCGATCAAAATATCCTCGATTGACTATATTATATTTTTAATTACGACGACGTAATGCTATTATAATTTTAATGAATTATGTGTGTGTGTGTGTTATTCGTTAATAATATAGCGGTTGAAAGAAATGTGTCCCGTCATAAAGCGATATTCCATTAAAACTCGTGGGAAAATGAACTGTGAACTGCGAAATAAATAAATATATATATATATAAACTTTCGTAATAATTAGACTGTATCAACTTTTTTATTATATATAATAATAATAATAATAATAGTAACAATTGCATATTCAATTTCGCTAGCGGTATATACAAAAAAAAAACGATCAAAATTTCATATATGGGTCACCATTATTCTGCACAATTATAATAACGCTTATATATAATCATTAAAAAAATATTTTTTTCTAATTAAATGGATTGTAAAGATGTTGAATAGATATATTATTCGATTTTTTATGATTTAAAACAATTTTTTTATGCACTAAAAATTTTTTTTTCGTACATATAAATAATATAAAACATAGTAAATATGAAGAAAACAATTTGAAATAATTATTATATGGTTACAATAAATCATATATATATATATATATATATATATATATATATATATATATATATATATATATATATATATATATATATATAAATATTTATTATATAATTTTTTACGTATTATGGTAACAAAATAAGTTGATCCGGTGTGTGAAATTCTTGCACGATTGAATGTGGAAACGAAAACGTAATAAATCTATTCAATGATGTTGCGTTGAATATATATTAAACTAAATTTTATAATATTAAAATATATATAATATGAAAATAAAAAAAAAACGGAAATAAGATGAGACTTCGATTATACACGTTTCACAGATTTTGTAAACGGTTCTGAATAATGCGATTTCAATACACCACCGATTATAATAATCGTTAAATTTAATATTGACGATTGACACACACACACAAAAAAAAAATATAGTAAAAATAACGAATTTGTTTTGCAATTTTTGCGATAATGTATTGAATTACAAAATTCGCTATATTAAAAGTGTGAGTTTTGTAATAATTTCATCGATTTAAAAGGTATATCGGATTACAAATATTTCGAATTGAATATAAAAAAAGTGAGCCATTTTCTATTTTATTATATTGAATAAACAATTTAGAAATTGGGTTTTAAGTAATTAGGGTTTCGCTTCTATTATATAATTAATTTTAATTAAATATTCAAATCGTTTTTTAATGAATATATATAGAATTATGTAATTCATTTTTTTTACAAATATATAATACTATATTTTAATCTAGTAAATCGCTGATTTTAAATCAAGTGTGATTATATTTTGAATCAGGGATAGTAAACTTTTTTTTTACATATTGAAATTTATTTTTATATTATATATTAAAAATTATTGTTATTTAATTATCATTGGTTAATTATAAACCATATTTTGATTTTATAAATTTATTTTTGGAATTAAAATTGAATAGATTTTAGCTTTCAATTGTTGATAAAAGCTGCATTTGTCTATTATTGATATTTAGTTCTATCGAATTTTTAAGATACATTTTAAAATATTACAAAATTTTTACAAAAAAGCAATTCAAAATTTCATGAATCTAATAGGAAAACTCTATTTTGTAGTAATGACATATATAATAATATCTTAAGGTTTTTTGAGCGTTCGTACACTTTGTATCTAATATAATATTGCATCATAAATTTTGCAAATTCGCATACAAATGGAAATTGAGTGTGAAATCCAAATCAAAACTCGCTTTTGGACAATTGGTTTAAAATTTTGCAACACGTCACAGTATTGTGTATAAACTTTGTCGGACGTTTAATATAATAAAAGCATTTTATTATAGCTGACTTTTCGCACGACGTCCGCATTGCAACAAATTCGTTTCGATGTTTCATATTTTATTTTATATTATAGTCATACGCGTACCTTTCTTTATGATGTTTTAAAAAAGCCGGTTAAAATTACGAAAGTTCAAATAATAATAAAAAAAAAATGTATAAGAATATTAGGAAAATATGGGCCGAGTAAATCTCACGTAACCGTTAAAAGTTCGGTCAGAGATCGTTTCCTAGTTTTTCATGTGTTCGATTCTTCCGATACGGAAGCGGTCGTGAGAATACGGGTTGCAACTATGATAATGATGGTGATAATGATGATGGAAGGTCGACGCGACGGATTATAATCAACAATGGTTTCATTATGATATTCGCGAAAGCTCGTCGGATGACACATGTGGAACGTTTCGGATGCGAATGGAGTCAGATCGGTAGTTTGATATCAGAATGATGATCATCATCATCATGCTGTGATTTTTTTTTCTAAATTGATATTGTTTTCGAAATATTAATGAAATGTTGTTTTGGCGGTCGAATTTAACAATTGTTCGTGGAAAAAAAAGTGGATTTTTCGGTGATGAAGTATTGCGTTGTCAGAAGAACGTTTATACGATAGAAGCTGCTTAATCGGACCATTAACTGAATATGTTTGAGAATTTTCATTTTGATCCTATTAACAAGTGGTCCCATTGAGCAACTTCTATTTTACAAAAAGTGTCAGTCATTTAAATTAATATTTTTATTACTTATTATTAAGAAAGATTCTCAAAAAATTAGAACATATTTTTGAAACGATAAAAAAGTTTGAGAAATTTTAATATAATTTATATGAAAAAAAATGTGTTGATACGGATTTAATTAAAATTAAATAAATATACATTACTTTATATACATATTTCTGTTATCGATTGAAATATATTAAAATTATTTTTTAGTTTCTCTTCGTATTAAATTAATTAATTTTATCCATTATTATAATTATTTGCAAGAAACGTAATTATAATATTTGTATTATTATTGCTATATTTTTTATATTCAAAAGAAATACTGATATTGAAGTTTTAAAGTGAAAATAATCATATATACATATTTGTTTACATTTTTTCCCCGATAATTTTTTTTCTAATAATAAATTCGTCTTTAAATAAAAACATTTAAAAATCGAATCGAAAAATTCATTAATATAAGTATTATATTTTAAATGAAATTTTTATTTTACAATTACTAAATTATATAATTATTCAATATATGATAAATATTTTTATCAGTTCAAAATAAGGATTTTTTTATATTTTTTTTTCTTCAAATAAAAGATTATTTTTATAACTCAAACTATAAATTATATATATATATATATATATATATATATATATATATATATATATATATATATATACATATATATTAAAAATGGATATTTATAAATGATGTACTACGTCATTTATTAATGCGCATGCGCATTTTAACGATGACTCAGTTAATTATTTAATAATAATAAATGCAAAAGGTGTCAACCCTGACGCAACTCGCGAACCGTTCTTTCCACAACAATCATTCGCGTCTGACGCGTTGCCGTGTTTGGACGTGTGTCGCTAGTGTCGTTCGCGCGTCCATTTTATTCTTTCGCGCCATTTGTCAAAAGTTTGGTCGTAATTTCGCGTCGTATCGTGACCATAATCGAACGTGTGCAATTAATAATAACTATATGTACCATATAAATAAAAGTGTTGTGTTTTATATATTATATTGATCAGTGTTTTTTTTTATATTATTATAAAAATTAGTGACTGAAAAATATTTTCAAATGTTTATATAAATATCAACATTTGACTCATATTTTTTGTACTCTATAAAATGTGTGTTGTTTTTCTATTGTGACGTTTCTTTTTATATTTGTTAATTTTCGAATTAGCCACGTTTAATTTTCAGGTGATTAATACATTTTTTTTGTATTGATAAACGATGCGACTTTCGTTTAATTTATTTTCGTATATTGTGTGAGATATTTTTAATGAATAACTTGGATAACTTTCAGTCACTTTCCCTTTTTCACGCTTAATGTTGTTTTAATATCTTTCTTGACAATGATTATATTTTGATTGAGAGTTTTATAGTTATTTTTTTTTTTTGATTAATTTTATATTAAAAATAAATATATTGTAATTTATAATAATCGAAATCTTTTCCCATATAATATAATTTATATATTATAATGTAATAAATGTGTAATTAATATTTTTTTTATTCATTGCAACGATAAATATATGTGTACTTCAATTGTGAGAATTTTAATGATATATTGTTTTTCGATTTTTTAATCTTCACTTATTTATATATAATTTTATTAAAATTAATTAAAAAATATTCTCACAGTTTAATACGATTTTGTATATTTATTTACACGTTTAACTATAAATTTAACCGCGTTGTTTTTATATTATGCTGTTTATTATTTATTTTATATACAAAATATCACATATAATTAAATATTATACTAATATTTATATTAATTTTTATTATTATTGAAAATTTCCACATTTAATCATTTATTGTAAATGAAAAACAATCCATATTCTTGACATTTTAAAATTTGAATTAATAAATGTTTACCATTTAATTTCATTATTATTCTATTTATTTACTCATATTTATAAATTATATTAATATATTTATTTTAATAGAATGCTGAAACACGTGCAAGTATCTCCTCAAAGATCAAGATCAGACTCTGTCAGCATAAATTCGACTTCATCATTGTGCAGTCTGACCGAACCTTTACACAGCAGAGCACCTTCTTATACATCCCTGAGTGAAAATTCTGGACAGGTAATAAATTATCAATATATTGATCCGTTTTCCCCTAAAATAAACGGTAGACTTCATTGGAACGTTTATATATTACTGTTATTTTTTTTTTCAAATCTATAGTCTTTTATATTTGTATTTATGATTTATATTATTTTTCGGTTTATCTTATGTTTTTTTTTCTTTTCAAAATTAAATTATAATCCTTTCTAAGAAATGTGTTGCTTTGAAATCATGAAACTAAAATCTTATCTATATGCAAACACAAACTTTTAGTAAATATTTTTTATATATTTTCATTCTATATAAATATATGATAATTTAATATGTACAGTATATTGTAATACAAAAATAATATACATATTTTACATTCATAGATCGTAATTTTGTTCTTAAAATTCATCATTTTATTTCATATAAATTGATAGATAAAAGTAAGATTGAAGAATGTAAAAGTTAATTTTATTAATGTATAGATGAAAAAAAAGTATGATATCGTAAAATTTATATTGTGACTAATTTATAAATATTTCAATGATAAATTTAATAATCTTAAAATCGTATTGATCAAATAAAACATCGATTGCCGACGGCGCCGCTTATTATAATCGTTCTTCGCCGCCAATGATTCATCGTAAAATCTCACTTTCTCATATATCAAGTAATCTTTCATTATATAGAATATTCTCGATCACAATAACCGGCGCCTGCTTTCGTATTCGACTTCCGAGAATTTCGCACCTATTATCGATGACTTATCGATTTTTAACCGCAACAAGTTCGACTTCTAGGAATTTAAACGATGCGACGTTCGTTTATTATTATTATTATTATTTTTAGATACGTATTTCCAAAATCCAAATCGTAATCGTAAAACTAAATTTAATAATATACGATCGCGTTTATACTATATATATATATATATATTTTTTTTTTTTTCATATATTAAACGCAATTATCAACGGAGCGAACGATTACATTATGCGAAAAAGTGTGTCATCTGGTTTTCTTCTAGGAAGTGAACTCTTCGATTCCCACAAATTATCCATTTTAATCGATGTAATATATCGATCTAGAGCGATTATCCATCGTTTATTAAAAAAAAAGAGAGTGCAAGCGAAATTTTCTAACACTTAATAATGATATATTTCTGTGTGAAATTGAACCATTTCTTTTTTGATTATACTGTATTTTGGACGATTTAGATACTTCCGGAATCGATATTGTAATTATATATAAAATTTTAAATTACCAATGATTATTATTTGTGATATATGTCAAATTATTATTAAATATTATATATAAAGTTGATGATTGAACATGAAAAAGAAGTCTCACGTTTAGCATTTTTATAAAATAATATTAATTTTTTTAATTTTTTTTTTAGATATTAAAAATACATTTTATATAATAATTTATGATACTTTCGAAAGTATGTCGTTTGTCTTGTAAACGTTTTTTTTTTATCCACATCGATCTATCTATTTATTATATTAACAACATGCCTATACGACATCCGTTTATTTTATCATTTCACATATATATTATATTATATTAAAACATGTATATTCTAGACATATTTATAAATATTATGTAATATATAGATATTTCTAATTGATCAATATAAAGTATTAATAGCTGTTTAAAAAAAAAAATAACGAAACCGTTTGACTTCCGACCCACTATTTATATGATTTCTATCGCGATATTTGATATACTATATACGTCGTTTTATCTATTACCTTTTTCTATTCTCTTTGTTTTTATTTATATATTATTTATATATACAGGTACACGTCACAATGCGAGGTTTAATTTTTTGATAATAACCGGAGGCTATTTTTTTTTTGCAACAATATGAAGAAAAAAAAATTCTCGCGCGAAATTCTTTATCTTGTTGTTATAAAAGGAAGTTGAACCGCTATATTGAAAAGATTCGCAATTATAATGTCGCTGTTCATGTAATAAATTGTTATATTAATCTTTGTTATTATTATTATTATTATTATTCATGTTATTATATAGAATGAGATATTTGAGAATCTTAGTAAACTAAAAGTCGGATCATTAATTTATTTATAATATAAAATTGTGCCGATCGTTTATTAGATTGCGATTTAAAAATAGTATTAAAAATACTTTAAAAAAAATATGAATATTTACACATATTTTTGGAATCGTTTTAACACAACTTTTACATTAGAGATAAGAAAAATATTATTTTTTACAGTTTGCGAAATTTCATTTGAAAGTGTAATATATTATAAATACTGAAAAAAAAATCACATTTTTTCTATTGTCTCGGATGATTTTTATTTCTACTTCGATGAATACGATAAGAATTTGCTTATATTGCATATGAACTTATATTTGCAGAAATATTTAATTAATTCTGAAAAAAAAAACGTGACCGATTCACATGAATTTGCATAAATATTCACAGCCATTAGTTTAATAGAAAACGTCACTGAATATAAGAAAAAAAATGGTAAAATTTACATTAATTTACCATTATTTTCATTTTTTAAACGGGTTAAAATAGAAAATGGAATATTTGAAACATTCTTCGGATGATAAAAAAAAAATATTCTTATTTAAATTCGCATTCCATTTTGTATCTATTCTTTTAGTCTATATTGATATTTTTTTCTAAATTCTTTAAAACAATATTTCTTCATTAACCTTTAGACTGCCAAATTTGAATTAACGTGTGTAGTTAATTCGTATATATGGTAGTAGAATATGAATTGAAAATTATTAATATATTTTTTTCTGAAATGTAAATCTAAATTTTTAAAATTCCGCAGGATGAATAAAATAATAAAACATATATTCATGAAAATTAATTGCTGAATGGTACCATACATATTTTCATATTCGAATGCAATGCTGAATATTTTAACACTGTATTTTTTTATGAAGTGCAATTATCGTGGGAAACAAAATGCACTGTCTTTATTCATAATTCATGATATAAACTTTACACGTCTATTTTTTATATACCATATATATATATTTACAAGAAAAAAAACTGTAAACAACTCAATCCTTTCAATTGTCATTCAAATTACATTTCATGCGCACAGATAAGACAATAAAATATGTAAAAATGCATGAGTTTCATGAAGCGTGACAAAAATTTTCATATCGCATACTATTTTTATACTTTCCATATTTATAATATATCGGGCGTTGAGAGTAAGAAAGATGTAAATGAGATTTCGTATAAAGCGCACGCATGTTTTGCATTATTATGAATGAATATATTCAATCTAAGCTTTATATAGTATTCTGAAAATAATAAAAAAAATGTTTTAAGTCACATTTTTGTGCTGAAATTTTATTAAAATAGATCAATGGAAAATATATAAATATTTAGATAAATCGTATAGTCAGATATTTCATATATATCAAGAAATTGTTTTTAATATAGAATAATTAAAATATTTTCACATTTTCATTATCAATCTTCAGATTATCTAGCTAATCTGCTGGTAACTTTTCATTAATCAATAGTACAATTTTTTTTTATATATTTGTACAACTATTATAAAAGTTATTACTTATTTTATTAATCGATAAACTATATAATTATACAATATTTACAATTCTAATTATGACGTTCTATTTGTCCATTATGTTAGATTTCACACTCGACGTGAAAACGGCAACGATCACGTTTAATTATTTTCACGGACTTGCGCCCTTTGTGCGTCCGAACGTTATCGTTTGCATGTCGCATCGTCGATTTCTTTCGCAATTATTTCGAAAGTGAAATATGATGCAATTTTGAACCCGCATATTTTTATTTATATATATATATATATATATATATATATATATATATATTCTGAGGGAAAACGCGTTATGGTCGTTCTGGATCTCTTTTGTTTTCGCTTGCTGCTTTCACATACTTAACGAAACACTTGTGTTCTACATGTGACGTAAGAGACGGCAATTTTCTCATAAATGTGACGGAGCATGTGCTCGCTTCGTCGTGAAAATGAGAGAAGACAAAGAAAGAAAGAAAGAAAGAAAGAAAAAAAAAGCGGCGGAAAAAAGGAAGACATCACGAATAATAAGGAATATATTCGAGTGCATGCTCGGCGCGAAGCGGTCGAAAAACATTTCAAGATTTTATTGGGAGATAAAAAAAACAATATTAATTGAGTTTAAAATAAAAAAAAAATACATTTACCGATTAAAGATTTTGAAAAATATCATATTTGAAGATGATGCCTAAAAATTTTGCTCTTTAGATTGAGTTTTTTGTAAGAATTTTCCTTTTTTTTTCTGTCACTATATAAATCATGTCGAATCATGATTGTATTCAAAATTTATTATATATATTATTTTCCTATATATTTTTTATTTTAAATATTTTCCTCTTTATCAATTAACACTAGTTTATATTTGAATATAATATATTTATCAACACTATAATATATATATATATATATATATATATATATATATATATATATATATATATTTTACATTTTAATATTTACATTTAATATACTCGTAAACCACGAATTTTATACCCCTGACATTTGTGGCGTATATCTTTGAAGCATTTAATTGCACTAATAAGCCGCGTTTGCTATACTTGATGTGAGAATTCCATATCTCAATGACAGATATTAAGAACGATTCATAATATAGTACAAGCACTTGTGTTTTTCTTGTTTAAACTCGGTACTTATGTTCATTAAGTAAATGTGCGTGCGTGCGTGTACACTTGTGTATAAAATTAATGATCTATTATACGTATTCTTTTACTGTATCTTACTGTATGAAAATATATAATATATAAAAATTAAATATAAAATATGTGAACAACAGATGGCGCTAATGTATACTTTTATATTATAGTATTTATTATTTATATTGTGTGTAAATTTATTCCATTGTCGATAATATATGTAAAGGTTGTATTATGAAATAGATTATTGTAGGTTGTTCTATAATTTACCTTTGATCAATTCGATTCCAATAACAATAAATATATCAAAATTATACTATTTTTTTTTATATATAGAAACGCAATAAAAATAAAATAAAATCGTCATTAATATCAAAAATTGTCAATTATCGAAATGTGAAGGTTTTTATTCTCATATTTTATATATTGAAAAATGACATTAAAATTAATGTTTATTTCTTTATTCGTGATCATTGGTCATTCTATATATTTAGCTAATATGTATAGTTAAATTTAGCAAATTTCTCCTTGTTTATCTCAATTTTCTAAAAGAGACAATTAAATACCCGAGTTCAACGCTCTTTTTTTCCCGGAATCGCCGACTTTAAATTCAAAAATGCACTATATATTCACTTGCATCTTTCGCACTCTGATCGTCTCGCTTTTGAACTACGTTCATAAATTGATCATTTTCCGTGAATTAAGCGATATTATATCGAGAGATGCGCGACATTATAAATATGTAAATCTATACGCTAGTTTTTTTTTTTATTATTTTTTCATAATGTCGAATCATTATTAAAATTTTGAAAATATTCAAAAAGCCCACGGAAATCGCGTGCTCCAAATGCGTGGGCGTAAATAATAAAATTTATACACTTATATCGCTTTATCGATGCTTCTTTAGAAGTTTAATATAATATTCGTGTTATCGCTCATGTATATTATTTATTTAGTTATTTATTTACATATTTCTTATATATAAATTCAGTATATAAAATGTTTTATATATAATATATATATAGTAATTTTGAAATTTTTCTATATTTTTATATATATTAATTTTTTTTTTAGAGCCTTAGGGCGCTTCTTGATTTCTCTTAATTCGACAATGTTATTTAACCGTTCGGTTATTATGTTCAATTTACGGTTTAACTCTCGTTTTAACCGAGACTGGTTTCAATGATTTAATTCACTTCGCCCACTGGCCGTAAAAATTATTTTTTAATGTGTCATTTTTATTTGTATATAAAATACTAGTTTATATCTATTTAATTTTTGTCTTTCCACATTTATAATTTATATATTTTTTTATATATCAATTTAATCTTACATATATAAACATATCGATCAGTTTACATTTTAATATCACATTATATAAAAATATATTATTGTAATTCATTATTATAATATATTTTTATTTTTAATTATATTATTCATTTTTTAAATTATTTCAATATATATATTTTGCGACTTAATTTTTAAAAAAATGTTAAAAAATATAATTTATTTTTTTATATTAAAAAATATTATTAGACATAATTTAAAATAATAATAATGATATTTTTCATGTTTTTCATGATATTATATCATAACATGAAACCGTATAACGGGTATCGTATATTATAATAGATCAAGATCTATGACAGTTATGCAATGTAATCCATTGTAATTTGTGGACAATTCGACATAAATATATATTTTTTTTAATAAAATATATACAATCGAAAAATACAAACGTTCAAATTCTGTCCATAACCACCCACGTGCAATATTTATACTTTATTATTATTGTGAGACCCGTCGTTCATATTTTAAAAAAAGCGCGCCATAAATTCAAAAATACGGATCTCGACTGTCAAATCGGGCGACACAATTTTCTTGTCTCTGATTTATATTTTTGACATTCGTTTTTTTTTTTCAAAAATTACAATCGGAAAAGATGAAATAATAATCGTTATTATTATTATTTATTCTCGCAGTTAATATTTGTCAATTATTATTTTGAATCCCCCCCCCATTGTTTATTATGCGGCTCTTTGTATATACCATATTTATATTTTTTTTTTCATGGTTCAAGGTGTCTTATGCGGCTCAGGATAATATTATAATGTTGGGAAACACTGTAAAGCAACGGTCGTATTGTGGCCAACCTTCTTGTATTATTTTTTTTTTTGAAAAAAAAAATATAAATATAAACTTCTATTGTGTTGTCGGCCTTGTCTTTTATACGCCATTTTGATGATCGACTTATTTACTTATTACTACCGTTTTATTTTTATACGATTTTTAAAGTTTTACTGACTAGTGTTTCTCAACATGTGCAGAATTAATTTTTTTATGTTAATTTATTATATGAAAAAAGTGATCGATATTAAATAGTAACATTTTTGTAATTTCAAAATATTTTTCGATTTTTTTTAAATAATGATAAATTTATTTGACTATAAGAAATAAATTATCATATATATATATAAATGTATTAGAAATATAAATTATGATTTTTTGCATTAAATATTAATATTTTTTTTTCTAATCTTCAATTTTGCGTCATTTTAAGAATATTTTCAATATATCTGATTTATCATATGTATATTTTTTTTAAATATTTTCATCATATTAATATTTATTTTAAAATAAATATTTATAAAACAAGAAAATATAATCGTTTCAAAATATATTTCATATTTGCTATTTACAAAAAAAAATCAAATTTTCAATTATTTCATCGTCGATTACCTTCGATTTTGATTATTCGAAAAATAAAAATTTCTTTTGATCCCCCCCCCCAGCCGTGAAAATTCGCTTTTTATCGACGCTAAAATAAAATGTAATAAATATAATTTATGCGCACGAGTCGCACAGTCAAATAATAAACCTTTTTATCGCACGTGAAGCAATTTCTATACGATTTCGATTCCAGGAATCGAATCCGACAGTTGAAATAACAATTATAAATAAAATCAAAATATTTATCTATTTGTGATGATATTACAAAATTTATTTCGTCTACCATTTTATAACGGTATATATATATATTTATTTTTTATACATATATATATTATAAAATAAACGTCTTGAAATTCCTGTAAATATTTCGATGTACCTTCTATTGAAAAAAAAAAATTAAATTGATCCGTTTTTTGTAATATTTACAACGAAAAAAAAACTAGTTTTTTTTTGTCGATCACAGGAAACTCGTAAAATATTCATAGGTGTTTCAAGAATGTCGCTTTACTATCGTTTATGCTAATTTTCTTCGTTGACATGCATTGCTATCTTTCTTTCTTTTTTTTTTTTTTGCTATATAAACTTTGTCACTTTGCCGAGTTTGTTGCCTTTGTCTTTTCTTATCAATTTAACTCGTATTTTACTTCATTTGACATGTTTACTTTTTTCTGTACATACAATACAGAAGTAGCCAAGCTCCTTAATAGTTCGAGCCATTTTATTATTAATTTTTTAATACTTTTATTATTGGTATTAAAATTTTTAATATCAGTAATTTTAAAAAAAAATTGAAATAAATACGGAATGATAATTTAAATATATTGAAAGCCACAAATAATCCTTCAAAGAGCTGTATGTAGCTCGCGAACCGCAGTTTAACTACTACTGATATAATAATACATAGTGCGTATTTTTTAGTTATACGAAAAATTCACATTTTTTACGTATAATAAAAACATTTTTAGCAATTTTTTATTATATATATATATATATATATATATATATATATATATATATATATATATATATATATATATATATATTAATTTATTAAAGATCAAAAATATATTTTATTTAATTATTAAATATATTTATATTTAACGATTATTTAATTTAAATAATAAAGCATTTTGTACGCATATATCATTATATTAATAACTTTAATTATTTTTAATACTAGTTTAAACGTATTAAAAAATTGTAGTAATTTCGGAAACATTTATTGGTAACAATAATTTTTAAATTATTGTTACCAATAAATGTTTCTGATCTATTTATAGTTTATAACCGATTTCCTTCGCAGTATTGTTTTTATATGGAAATATTCAATTTAATATTTTTTTTTATATTTATATTTTATATCTAATATCGTATTTTTTTTATTCTATTTCCGCATCTATAAAGAACTACCAGCATAATTGTAATAGAAAAAACACGAATTCTTTATGGATCATCGTTTAAAGAGCAGATGTAACCAGGATATTAACGCGGATTTTAAACGCGGATATTCACATTAATTTTTGATCAAAAAAAATATATATATATGTATATATATATTATCTTCTTTATAGATTTTAATAATAAGAGTAAAAATTTACAATAAAAGTGTATATATAATCAAAGGGAACGGTAAAAATGTTAAACGCATGAACGCTCATTATAATCGATTGTCGAGTCATTCAAGGTGATGTTCTTTGGGTTGTTTTTGTTTTTGTATTTATTTATTTTGTTGTTCGTTGTTGTTGTTGTTGTTGTTTTCGCTCGTTATAAATTCATCAGCGTGATTCTCACGAAGATCTGATGTCATCGATCGACTCCTTGTATCTTGAAAGCGTTATCTATTTAAAATTTATTATGGGATATAGGGTTAATATATTTGAAATTTATAGGGTTAATATTTAAAAAAATATATATATTTTATACGTTTATCGCTTTTTAAATATTTTATTTTATCATCACAAATCGTTCACAGGATATTTATCCTTTGATAAGGCGTCGTTCGATTGCATCATTTCATGTTTCGATTGTTGTATATGGATATATACTATATTTTTTTTTTTATCTATTTTCAATCACAATTATGTCGAACATTGAAAATTATGTCATCGTATCTAAAAATATAAAAAAAATATGTTAATAATCGATTGAAATAAATAATTTATGGCTCGCAACGTTACCGTAAATGTTGATTCACGTGCGTTACTATTTTTATGGTAATGCTGTAATTCGATTATATACAGAGTGATCTTTTTTTTTCTATTATATATATGGTATATGTGCATATGATTTCGATTTGTAATCGTGATTCATGATATTTTTTTTTTGAAATATTAATATAATGATTCGTAATTTAAATTGTGTAATATTTTTTTTAAGTATTTAATTTTTATATACGTTCGTAATTTTACGTAATTCAATTTCATCCTTATTGAATTGATTGTGTATTTTTCGTTTCATTACAATTGTGGTATGTCTTTATTGTGAAGAATTTAATATTATTTTCGAGGTTGAAAATTGGTTATTAGTGAATTGAATTTGTCGATTTAATTTGAAATTTACGTCATTATTATTATTGCTATTTTCGGGGCTGAAATAATCCTACGTGTTCTCTATTAGTACAAATTGTGGAGTTTTTTTTTTATTTTATATTGTTTTTTTTTACAATTATACGAATATTTTTATGGATTATTTTTCTGATAGTTTTGAACGTAAATTAATTAGTGTTTTGATTATTATAATAAATTCGTTCCTTAATTAATTTATTGTTTTTTTTTTGTTAGAATTATTTATAGTTTATTTTACTGTAATTGAGTATTTATTCGCAATATTTTTTTTTCAATTTTATCGAAAAAAATATTTATAACAGGAATTCGAATGTTTGTATGTATGTATGTAACATAAATATACTCTATTATTATATAAAGATTTATTACGGTTATTGCAATAGAAATAAATAAACAAGCATTTTTTCTTTCAATAAACCATTGCATAACATCTGAAAAGTGCACTCATCATTTTTTATACACAATCATTATATTGTATTATATATAGAAAAAAATATATAAATAAAAAAATGCGGAAATAGTTGTGAATAGTTCACGGTTTTAACATTTTATCCGTGAAAAATAATATATATATATATATATATATATATATATATATATATATATATATTGAAAAAAAATAAATGAAAATAATACACAAGTTTCGTCATTGAAACGAATCTCGTCAGCTTTTCCCATAGGTTTAACACCGGAACTTCCTGAAATTGGGATCCTGAGACTTTTCCCATGGATTCCCTAGTGGATCCGGTGACAGCAGTTGCGGTTAATATGAAACAATACTCATATATATAAAAAAAATACACCTTGCACCAGAAGAATGGTGATTTAAAAATGAAAAAAAAAAAGACGGGACGCCTATCGGGGAAACTTTTGTGACTGTGATGCGGTTTGTTCACATCAGTGACGTCCGACCGCAATATTATTCAGAATCACTGAATCAGAATAGTATTATATAATTCTTGTTATATATATATATATATATATATATATATATATATATATATATATATATATATATATATATATATATATATATATATATATATATATATATATATATATATATATATATATATATATATATATATATATATATATATATATATATATATATATATATATATATATATATATATATATATATATATATATATATATATATATATATATATATATATATATATATATATATATATATATATATAATGTGTGAGAGAAAAAAATGTTATTCTGTAAATTTTGAAGTTTATTTATAATCATTTTATGTAATGAAAAAAAAAAATCTTAAAAATCAAAGTTCTTTTCAAAAAATTATATTATGAAAAAAACTTAGTTATATTGTGAGTAAAAATAATATTTTAAAATTTTATCCTCAATTTATTTTATAATTTCTGATTGTAAATTATCGTGAATATACATTGTATATTCATGATATTATATGAGAATTTCTTAATAAATATATTTTCATAAGGAAATATTAATAACAAATAATAATGTATATTTGATATATTAATCAGAGTGATTTATTTTATAATAAAAAACTAAAATTATCTTAATTAGAAAAACTTCAGAAATACAAATTTATAATAGTCACATCTTGAAAAATGAAAAATACTTCTCCAGATAATTTTGAGAAGAAAAATTAAATAGTATGATATAAAAACTCATGGTTTAAAGATCTTCCTCTTTGGTGCAAATGTTCGTTAATAGAACTCTTTCGAAAGTTTCATTTGCCGTGTAGATCTCTAATCTTCTTGAGTAGACGGCGTGAAGAAAAATAAGAAAATTATCTTATAAACGTTTTAATATACAGAATTAAAAAAAATCAATGTAAATATTCGGGGGTGTGTGGTTTTTTTTTATTTTACAAAAATATTCGTAATCATTACTAACAAATATTTGTCTTTATTGATGTTCGGTTGCCAATGACGTTTACGAATGTTGATATTGGCGAACGAAAATTTTGCAAAAATATATTTTTGTGTCATAAAAAAAAAATATGGAAATACCGCGGTTTCCACATTCATTTAGTACGTTTATATAAATTATTTTTGAATTATTAACGTGATGATGTTATCGTTTGCGGTTTTGATGAGACGTCAATTTATCCGATCAGTCGTTATTTTGGTACGTGTCGTAAATGTCATTAATGACCGACGGAAAAAATATAATCGTACTACCACACATTATCATAGTAAGTGCGGTTAATAATTATTTATAAACATTGTATAAAAATATTATTATTTTCCTAATATAAATATATATTTTATTTTAGTTCCGATTCAATGACTATAAGTAGAATTATATCAATTGATTTGAACCCGGAATTTAACTAACGTGTTAGCAATTAATCCATTGTATCTATTGTAAATGAATAAAATTATGAAATAATTTAATATTTTATCGCGTGACGCCTCTGAGTGCGGATGTTTCTGAAGATGGCTCAGGTAATCCATACAAGGCATCTGGTTCCTTTTTTCATCTTGAAATAGCATATCGTCAACCTTTTTTTTAATGTATAAAATTTGTTCGATTATCAAAATATATGTATAAGTATTTTGTGACTTTAGGCATTTTTATTATCAATATTCGTATTAATCAATAAAAACATTTATGTTTAATGTGTTATTAAAATATATCATTTAGTACAATCGAGTGTGATAAATCATGTGAGATATGAACAAAAACAAGTTCATTAATCTAAATTTATTTTTAAAAAAAAGTGCGAAGCGTGCTCTTATTATTTAATTGATTTCGAAGAATGAAAAAAAAACACATGTCCAATGTCTATCATGGTCAATCGATTGTTGCGTCACAATCTCGTTTTAAAAATCCGTTAATTTCAACGTTACTAAATATTTATTATTATATGTATTCAAGGTTACATATTTAGCGACACTAATCAAAAAGGATATGCATTAAATCGACCGTAAAAATTGTTTTTATATATATATATTTATAGCAAGGTCGCCTTTTACCGTCCGTTTAAAGAAAAAAAAAATCACCATTGTCGTTTGTTTTTTGACTATATGTCCCGGCGTTTTATCGTCAGCTTCGGTTTACGATCGCCGACCAGTCCGCATTGCATGTGTTAATCATGACGTTCGATCAAGGATTCTGTGTTTACAATATGTATTGGATAGAATTATTTGTAGGTGCATTTTGCGTGGGAATGTTAAGCAATATGCACCTGTATTATTTGCACATACACCTGGCAAGAATATATCAATATTTTTTTTTTCATAATTATATATATAAAAAAAATGTTATATAAATTTTTATTTACTATAGAAATGATAAAAAGATTGTTTTATTTATGAACGAATGAAATTAAATTGTATCACAATGATGTGATATGTGATATATGAGAGTCAATCATATTTTTTTATTAAAAAAAATATAAAAATATAATATAATAAATAAATAAATATTTTGTATTATATTAAATTTAACTATATATTTTTAATATTTTAATATAAAATTCTACTATATATATATATATATATATATATATATATATATATATATATATATATATATATATATATATATATATATATATATATATATATATATATATATATATATATATATATATATATATATATATATATATATATATATATATATATATTAAAGAATATACGTAAATAAATAATTATGATTCATACTTAGCACTATTAACTTTTATATACATTGTTAATTACGACTACAATATAGAATTATTAATTTTAATTTAATGACACATTATTAAATAATTAATTATTTTAAACGTTTTATTATTCATTCTATACAGATCATTATCATTAATACATACTTAGGCTATTAACGATGAGTTTAAATTCCAATAAAATATATATACATATTACTACATTTTAAAATGGTTGAAAAATTATCTAAATATTTTAAAAAATATATTTAATTGTTTGTTGTATCATATTTTAATATTAAATATATAAACGACGTGTTATAAAATACATGATATCCGCATTTTTTCTCACACAAAAATGTGTGATTACAAATATATAATATATATATTGTATGAGGCGCTTAAAAGTCTGTGATATAAATGTATAATAATGATAAAAAATAATCATGTTAGAACGTCGTAAGTGAAAATATCTATAAAATATTCCGTATTTTACATACATTAAACCATGTATAAAATATCGAAATATACACGGTTTTATCTTAAGAATTTTTATGCATTTGTATCGTTCGTTCTCTGATCGCTTTCACATTACATATTCATGGGAAAACTTCTCTTCTAATGACAATAAAGAATTCGTCTTCAATCTTTTTCATTTTTTTTTTTATACACCTCATCCCTTATATCGTAATTTATTATAACGTCTGTATCATTTAGACGACTCTCTTGGAATGTCAAAGATCCAGATTCTAGTTTTTTTTTTAATTCTATATATTTTATTTTAATGTCGTTTTAGAAACGACCATTTTCGAAATCGTGGATTAAATAAAATCGGATTTAATCGAACTCGGAATACGAAAATAAAAATATATCGGTTAATAGAGCGCGACAGATCTGCTTTTCTTTTCGAATTTACTATTGTGTTTTCGTAATCGATTTGACATTGTAATTGTAATATAATTATAACGATTTATATATATATATATATATATATATATATATATATATATATATATATATATATATATATATATATATATATATATAGTTGTTCAAAAGTAATCATTTTTTATTTTATTAAATTCAGCTTCTATTCTAATTAAAATCATATTAAAGTGTTTGTTTTATTATATAATAGTTTCTATATACATTTTGTGATTATTGATTGTTTACGTGTATTATTAGTAATTCTATTTATATGCGAATATCGGCGATTAAAGTTAGAACGATTTCCTATATTTAGACTAAATAGCCTTACCTGAAATTCGATAAACTTAAAAATAATTTTATAGTACTTGAAATTTATATATAAAAATTTTGAACGTTATCATTTTTTTTTCTATATAATTTCAGATCGGTATTGAATATATTTTGTTAAAAATTACATTCAATATAATTACATTTTGATCATTTTTTGTTTACGCCCGAGTCACATTCGGGCATAATCTATTGCTAAACATCTTAAATCGTTAAACGTTACATGAAGTTAGTTTCTATTAAATATTGTAAATATTTACAACTTATTAATTTTGTTCATTATTTCTTAATAAGATATTATCGGATTCATATAAAAAATTCTACCGAATATTGAATAATACATCCTTCTTTATATAAGATAACTTTATTATAACTACGTAATTGCAATTGTAGTAATCTAGTGAATATTTAGAAACTATATAACAGGTGTATTTATAACACAGTTGTAATTACCGTGACGTATAAAATTATATATAAAATTTTTGTAATTTTTATAGAATGTCGTAAACGTGACATTCTTGGTTATTTCTCTCGACCTCTAGTCTCATTGTTTGTTTGTTTGTTCTTACCAGGATGTATAAAGAGTTTTCAAACGGGTTTGCAATTCGCTTTAAGTGTTTTACGTGGAAAAAAAAATATAGTTAATTCGAAATGACATTACTCCGTTACATTCTAGTAAACCTTTGATTACATTGGTCATTTATATATAGAATATAGAACAGTAGTAAATTATATTTTTATCCCGTTAAACGTATTTTGTTTTATATATTAAACAATTTAAATTTTGATATTTGGTCATACCCGAGTGTGACTCGGGTGTGAACTCTTCAAATATAATTAAAAATAAAATTTACATATTGTCACTTCATAATATATTTAACCTTTAATCTGTCAGACATTAGATAAATCGGTTTTATCGTGTGAATTCATATTTATGATATATAATTATTAATAGTCTTAAAATATATAATTCTTAATATGAGTTGAAAATTATAATATTGCACGAATATGAAAATGATTTAAGAGTGTCAAAAATGAGTTATTTCATATCCAACAGACTAAGGGTTAAAATCAAAATATTTGCAATTTTAATAATATAATTTAAAATAATTAAATAAAGATTTACATTGTAATAAAAATAAAATAAAATTCGAAAAGTGTTGACCACCCGAGCGTGACTCGGGTGGTCACTTTAAAGGATTAATATCTGCATAATTGAGATACGTTCATTTTTATAATATACGTATATATTTTTTTATCGTTTTTTTTTTACAAAGGCTCGTGCCATCAGAAATCGTGATGATGCTTCTTCGTCATGCTCGAAGTAACAGTGATGCAAAGGTTCGCGATCAGCCGACCGAAAAACTCGACTTCCATTGTTATCATGTCCATGTCCTACCAATAAACCATTGTATTTAGCTGATTATTCCGTATTTAACTGTACTTAGCGTGTTAAAATTTACTTTCGTTTTATTAAAAAAAAAATAATAATATTGAACAAAAATAATTAATTTCTCTTTTATTAATTGCGATATCTCACGAAATTATTAAGAAGGACTTTGATATGAATCAGAATGATCTTTACAAATGTCAAATCTTAAGCGAATTTTTATTCGTCATTTGAATTGCATTTTCTGTGAATTTCTTCTATTTATTTATCACGTTTTTGATCTTTGATATATATGTATATGCTGAAAGGTTCTTCAAATAAAACGTACCTCGTTCTTTAGTTATGGGGAAAAAAAATGCGTTTTATCTTTTATGCAAATATGAAATCTGACGTTATAAATGTGTACCTGGAATCTTTCAACAGGACGACTTTTATTATGAGATTTACTGGATTTCAACGTGAAGAGTTTCTCGGAAGCGATATCCTGATTTTCGGCTACTTTATCAGAGGTCATATATTATATTTTTTTTCTTTGCCTTCCATTTAAAGGTTTTTTTTTGTCGATGGATTTACTACATAAGTGGGACGTATTTTTTTTATTATTTTAAATTATATTATTTTATTGTCAGATATGAAATGAATAATTTTTGACGCTCTTAGTCATTTCCATATTCGTGCAATATTATAATATCATAAATATGATTATACATGCTGAAACTGAATTATTTCACGTTTGACAGATTTAGTATTAAATATATTATAAGGTGGTAATATTTATTTTTAATTATATATATGAAGGTTGCATACAGAGTTTGACGACTCGATTCTAAGAAGTATGAAAATGAGTAACACAAATGTGAGACTTTATTTAGTTTGTTTGAAATATATGATGTAATTTAATATAAAATTTCGATTTCAGTTCAACTGTATATTTTTCATTCTCACCATTTTGTATAATTTTTTTTTCATAATCATTACGATTATTATATATTTTCTCTAAATATGACACTTTTTTAACAAAAATTTTCTACGTAATAATATATATATATATATATATATATATATATATATATATATATATATATATATATATATTATATATATATAAATATACACATCTAGTCGGTAATTTTTCATAATATAAAACGGTTTTTTGGTGCAAATTACATACATATATTGTTGCTGTCGTTTCATTTTTTTTTCTCCACTATCCAAAATATTTTCTAAAACCTTTTTACAATAATTACGACAATTTTATATAATAGTACTTGAAGTCGCCGCCTATTACAGCACTTTCCAATCGTCGGATTTTCCTCGAAAATAATAAACAACAAAGCCTTCGAAAGAAAGAAAGAAATATAAATCTTTCATCCGAAAAACAATCGAAAAGTTCGCATACAACATTCGGATTATTATTATACATATTACCCGATAATACGTTATGAATGTGTGTGTATGTGTGTACGCATTTTCTTCTTTTTTTTTACATTTATTATGAGTTTTTCTTTTACATCGCGTAAATCACTTTCTAATCATCGTCTTCTCGTGGGATCGCAACACAATAAATGGCAATATATATATATATATATATATATATATATATATATATATATATATATATATATATATATATATATATATATATTATTTCGTACGAAAGTCGTCAACCCGAGAGAACACAATGGTGGTAGAAAGTTTCCATCCCTTGACGTGTCGAATTTTCTAAATTTTTGTTCCGATGCTATTTGGAAAGTTTACTGAAACGAATTTAATTCCATTTTATCAATAAATTCAATTTCTAATAAAAAAAAACTATGCATTTTTTCTTAATTTTTAAATTTAGATTTTTCGTTCAAATTCACCCGTTTCATTCTCAATTTCACATTCTTACAAAATACGAGATTTTTTTGGAAATTAAAAAAAAAATCAATTAATAAAATTTTAAGAATTTCAAAATAAAATCATTCATATGATATAATAATATATACTATAAATGTATTATATAAATATTTTGTTGAAATATTATTAAAGAAACGAATAGTGATAAAATTGATTTAATCTAAAATGAAAATCGAACGTATTTGCGGAAAATGTCAAATGGAAAACTAGGAATATCTCGGATTTATCTGGATTATTTTCGTAAATACAGACCGCAATCTTTTACGTGAGTACTGTAATATTTTCTCGTTTTCTTTTCCTTGTGAAAATTCAATTTTCCGTCTTTCGTCGATTTCTCATACTCGGAAATCAATTTTATATGTCGATTATATAGATAAGAATTTTATTAGAAATTTCAATTCTTTGAAAATGAATAATGAAAATTCATTTTTTTTTTATATTAAAATAATAGACCTTTTATTATAAATTGTTTTACCTTGAAACACAACATCGTTGATAATTTATTTTTACATCATACAATATGTAATCGCTTAATTTTTTAATGTCTATCTCCTATAAGAAACGCAGTAAAATCTATTTATATATATATATATATATATATATATATATATATATATATATATATATATATATATATATATATATATATAGTACTTTACTGTGTGATAAACCGGCGCTTTGCAACTCGAACGAGAGACCAAGATGTACCATATATGTTATAATAATATAATAATAAATTGGCAAATCGAGCGAAACAGTATCCATTGATATGGAAAATGCGTCGAATTATATACAAGATTGCCAGGGTTTATCGCCCTTTTGCAAATTTTAGATATTCCCTTCTTTCAAAAAAAAATAAAAAATAAAAATATATATATATATATATATATATATATATATATATATTTAGATAATATTACGTTAATAAGATTAAATATATTTAGATAATATCCAATTCATATATTTTCATCACTTCCGGAAAGATTTTTAACTCATATAAATAATAAAATCATTTTATTAATATTTAACCTTTAGCCTGCCACATACAAGACAATTTAATTATACCTGCTATATAAAATATGCATATTAACACACTTCATTTTTTTTTATTAAATATATATATATATATATATATATATATATATATATATATATATATATATATTCATATAAAAAAATAATAAATATGATATAATTATTATAATAATCGTTTTTATAAATTTTTTGAATAGTGTGACCCACAATTTAGTACACAAAAAAGCTCACGTGGCTCGATATATGATATGTGTTTGACATGCCTATATTAGAATTATAAATGCTAACACCGATTTATCTCGCATATGGCAGATTAAGGGTTAAATTTTAATTTATATATAACGGCGCCGGTTTTTTTTTTTTAATAATATAAAAGTACCGTTTCTAAATAATTATAACACTAACCCATAACGGGGTTCGAACCCATAATTCGACACGATTAAAAAGTGAATTCGTGATTTAATTTAAGACAAAAACCGATTCAAATTTATGCTGAACGATCCGTATAATCATCGCCTAGTTCTCTCTCATAGATAAAATATTCATACGAGACGATCTAGAATGATTCGTTAGACGCACACAAATATATATATATATATATATATATATATATATATATATATATATATATATATATATATATATGGCCAACCAACAACAACAAGAACAACAACGCATAATAAACAAATATTTGCCGACGGATCGTCTAGTATTTTTTTTTCGGTACTCCGGTAGTTTTACCGGTTTTTACGTCACGACGTTCTCAAGTGCGGCGACCTTACGACGTCATTTATATATATATACCATATATATATATATAAATAAATACGATTATTGCGCAATATTGGATTGCGATTTGCGCAATATTTTCTCGTTTTCCGATTGGTCGACGAAATCTCTTTACGTTTACAATGTATCTATTCGTTATCTTCACATTTAATTCAGTTTTAATCGTATTTTTTGTTGTTTATTTATTTCTGTTGTGTGCGTGCGTGTGTGTGTGTTCATTACATACAATTGATTTCGAAAACTGAGGTCGATACAAAAATTTGCATAACGCCAAGGATGTTTGAATACTTTATGTTGATAATCGAAATTTCGCAATACGATTTATTATATCACGTTATTTTTACTGTGAATTTCTTTTGGATCGCTTATTGAATGCTTATTATATTTCCATAATAATATACTATTGTTATAAAAATTAATTATTATTTTTTATTTTTTACAGAAGTATAATTTTGATTATTTTTTTCTTTATAAGATATATATATATATATATATATATATATATATATATATATATATATATATATATATATATTAATAAGTAGATTTTTTTTCATTTTATATTTTTATATATAAAATCCTTAAAATAAGAGATGATCGATTGTAACATTATTAATACTTAAATATTTTTTATATATGAAAAAAACTTCTATGAAGTTTTTTTCATATATAAATATAAAATCCAGTTTAAACTTAATACGTTTGTGTAGTTCTCAATCAATTTTTTAATTTTTGTAAAAAAAACTTATATTAAAAGTTTGTCAATTTATAAGATAGAAAATTATTTTTTTTATACATTTTCAAAATACATTAGTAGATAAATAACTATTATATTTTCTATTGAATATTTTGATATATATTACAAAGAAAATTTTGAAACAATTTTTTTAATATTATTTTACACGTTAATTTATATAATTATAATAAAAAAATATATTTTTATATAAAAATTATTACAATTTAATCTCAAAGTAATACAACCTTTGGTACGTGATTTATATTTAACACGTATTGAAAATATGTTTAATGCATCATGCATATATATATGTTTGACTCATTGATACAAAATACAAAAAAAAAAGTGTTAAAAAACTTCACACTGCACAATTTTCAACGATTATTAATATTTTATATTTATTCATTTATTGCCATCATTCTCAAATGCCACAAGTTCAAGTGGTTGAATAATGCATTTAATTAATAGCTTCAGTTTATATATAAAATATATATATAGAGAGAGATGCACATTCCGTTGCACTCGTTTTCTCAGAATTCATCTTATATTAATTCGATTTCGGTGTTTCTCAATCTATATTTTGAATAATTAAATTTTTATTAATTTTATACGATATGTTCAAAATTATTTTTATTAATCATTTCTGATCGCATTTTTAAACAATATATTATATAAGGAAAATTTACGATTTTTTTATTTGACAATTGATCATTATAAGGTAAAATATCTATATAATTTAATAATATTTTTATCTATTTAAAAAATTGAATAATTTAAGTTTTACTTGGAATTAACACTATAATTGTTTAAAAGAAAAATTCCAATGTGTTTTCCTCGTAATTCATGTAATTATACAAAATACTTGTTTATTTATATTCCGTGCATATATTATATTTATATAATAATTAATTTAAATTTTTAATATAATAAATTTATCTCTTAAATATTCATACTAAATTATTGGAAAAAATGTTGTTTTTGTAAGTAAAAAAAAAAAAGATTTTTTTTATGTATATCAATGGTCTAAATTCAGATTAAAAAATTTGTATAAATATAATATGAATTCAAATTATATAAAATATATGAAAAAAATAGTATTTAAGTAATATAAAAAAATAATTTAAAATAAAATAATAGTTGTGTGAGATCTTTTATACGTAAGGATATAAATAATTATATATGTTAAAATGTATTTATGACATCGATTAACACTTATATAATTAGTAATTTTAAAAAATAAATGCTGTTTTATCCGGTCGAAACGTCGGGTAATCATCGAATTTATAATATTTATATATATATATACCGATTAGTGATCGTCGTCATTAGACGAATGTTTATGAACAATTTCGGTAATTCGACGCTTTTAATGTGAATCCTCCTTAACGATCGCATATTTAATAGTCATTACGACTCTTGTAAACGGTTGTATTTTTTTTCTCGTTTGACGTAATAGGAAGATGAGATTACGAGATTATGCGATTATTGAAACCGTTTCACGAAAGTCGATGTCAGAAATGCGACCTGCATCCCGTCAATGTTGCCGGACCGGTCTTCGATTTTTTTTTCTCCATCTTAAGTTTGAGAAACGCCGATCGAAGTGAAATTATCGAAAAGTACAA
>JANIJI010000014.1:10920000-11000000 GCA_024500535.1 Leptonema lineaticorne | reverse complement strand
ATATATATATATATATATATATATATATATATATATATATATATATATATATATATATATATATATATATAATGTTTAATTGGACTAATTAATTAGTTATATTGTTTATTATGTTCGGTTCTATTTGAAGAATTTGCAGATCATTAGTTCAATGTTTATTTTATAGTAATTTTAAGTTAGTATTTCTTGATTACTATTTAATATATTTTCAATCATTGCTATCAAAGATTCTCAATTATTTTTTATATATTATATTTTGTAGAATATCATGAAAGTCTCCAAAGAAATATATACATTTATATAAAGCAGGTATATCAAACACGAGGCGCGCGAACCGCATGTGGTCCGTCATATATATTGTGTTGTTAAAATTAATATTTAAATATATATAAATTTTATTTTTATTTTTATTTGTATGTAGTTCCGTTTAATAAAGTTGCAGTGTGCAGTTTAAATTAATTAATTATAAGTGATTTTTTGATTATCAAACTTGAAAATTTGAACTTTTTGTTGATACTAGCTACTATTTAAATATATAAAATATTTATTATTTTCACGTGGAAAATAAAACTAATAAATACAATATAATCATTCTAATAATTTTTTGAACAGTGCGATCAACTTAAAAAAAAAGCGCATGCGATCCGCAATATGATATGAATTTGACATGCCTGATATAAAAATAATTTCGTATCAGATAAAAAAAATAAAATTATAATTATTTTTCTATATATATATTTATTTTCTTAAGAACATCGTAAAATTTGATAAACATTTTTTTTTATCTAAATTAAATCTTTAACTTCCGTATAAATTATAAAATGAAAACTTTCAAAAATTAATTGAATATATAATAAAATATGCAAACGAAATATATTATTATTGACGACTTCATTATTTTTTTTAATAATTATATTACGTATATATATATATATATATATATTATTTTAACGTTTTTTTTTTTAGTTTTCACTCGATTTGCATGAACAGTGTCAAACCCACGAGTTCCGTTCCTTTCTTCTATAATAGATAGGCAATTTATTTTGTCGGTCATCACTTTCGAGATCATGAAAGCGATGACATTTTCCTTTCATTCTTATTCTGCGGCTCTTGGAAGTTGGCCTCTCTTGAGCATTGGTGACACGTGTTGGCAATAAATGCGATCTGAACTTCCGTTCAGGAAGTCGAAGAAAAGCAATAATTGTTGTTAAAATGCACGTGTATATCGATGTTGATATATAAATATGCTTTATATACCTTTTAACCATATATTTCTAATTATATTCTATAATAATACACGTATGAAATACTAAGTATTTAACTGTTTATTTTGGATTTATGTTTATCTATTCGATCGTTTGTTTGTATATATATATATATATATATATATATAAAGTCGTTTTTCAGTTTTAAAGTATATATTCTCATTAATCAGTAGTAATATAAAGCTATCTATAACTTATTTCTATCGGCAGAATTCCTGTTTTCTATGAATATATACCTGTTAAAATTTTATAGAAATAAAAAATATCTGACTTTATTTTTATCATTTTTTTTTTATAAAATTTTATCAAAAATTCTAAATTTATATTAAGATTATAATATAAAGAGATTTAATCAATTAATTATTTATTAATATAACAAATTTTTCCATGTTATAAATTTCCGTGTTATAAATAAGTCGTATATATTGTGAGGGTTAAAATAGTTGGAAAATTCAAAACTTTTACAAGCCTTTTTTGTGGTCTTATCTTAAATAGAGGCGCAGTATAATAAAAGTTTCTTATCACAGAATATCCTTTTTTTTGATAAAAATATTTTTTTCTATCATCTATCTTTTTTTTGTAAATTTTTTTCTTTTACAAAAATCTACCATTTGCGTTTTTATCTATTGACGTACGATTTATTTATATATTAAATAAAAAAAATATAATTAAATGTTTAGGAAAGATTGATGTATTAATTATTTAATAGAGATTGAATTTTAAATTATAAATCTTCAGTAATTAATATGGCTTTTTAATGTACTTATTAATTATTTTTATATTCCCATTACAAGATTATAGTTGAATTCCTGTGGAACAACTCTTACTGGAATTCTCTTCGTTGGATTATTCCATTAAAAAAATATTCAGTCATTTTATAAAATACATCTTATCTAATTTCTACACAAAATAAACACGAATATGAAATAGTAAAACGCCATATTTAATTAGCTACTTTAGGAAGTTTACCGCTATTTAAGATTTAGATATTTTTTTTCTCTCCTACTATTAGAGCGACATTGTAACATATTAACGTTCTTTTTAATCGTTAATTTTATACATATATATATATATATATATATTTTTTATTTTCGTAATTATTTTAATTGACTTTTTACGATTAATGAATTTTAACATTGGCTCCGATGCGACATTTCTGCCGGTCTTGTAATTTTTATTATTTTTTATTTTAATTACATAGTAATTAGTTGTAATTTTGAGAAAATTATCTCTCATACTGATCGCTTATAATTGAAATAATTAATTTGGAATTTATACTTTTTTTTAATATTAACTGTATATTATTTATATTCAAATTTTGTTTTTTATTCTGATTTATAATCAATCAATGATTTTATATACTTTATGATATTTTTATGATATCATATTCAAAAAAAATCATTATTTATATTAAAAATTATATATGAAAATCAAATATAGATTTTTCATACATTTTTAATAAATAAAATATATTTTTATTAATCTTATTATATTGTCAATAAATTAATTATTATTTATCGCTACTGAAAGTGTAAATTATATATATATATATATATATATATATATATATATATATATATATATATATATATATATATATATATATATATATATATATATATTAAAATTCAACGATAATAATAAATAGTACTTTCCTGCAATATTTCAATTGCACATACAAAAATTGCGATCACACGAGAATATATAATGAAAATGTATTAAAAAAATATATATTTTAATATCAATTTGAAACATATATTCGGCGTCAAAGTTCAATATTATTCCATTTTCCCATTGGCGATTCTGTGAGAACTGTATCGATTATATGTGCTATATTTATTACCAAATACCGTTAATTTGTTGGCATATTTCAACTGTAATTCTTTATTTTATTTTTTTTTATATAATTAATTCGTTCGAATTATTCTCACATTCGAATTATAAATATATGTATAAAAAACGTGATATATCTGTATTTATTTTTCGTGTGATAAATCAATTTAATCGATGTGTAAAAAAAAATCTCGTGGAAAAAACAGTAGGACAACCCGTCGAAAAATTCATCGTAAATTTATCTATTTTTATTATTATTATATCTTATATATATATATATATATATATATATATATATATATATATATATATATATATATATATTGTGAAGTAAGCGGAAAATTATTATTCAAAATTTATGAATAAATATTCGAACGTTTCCTTAACTAGTAATATAATGTGTTTTTTTTATGGTTTGGCGCCTCTTATTTTTTATTTGAACAATATTATCTATAATTTAGAACATTAAAATATATATAAATCATAATGATAATGTATAATTTATATTTTTTTATATAATAAAATAAAATTTTTCTAGTATTTATAGTTTTATGTGCGAAAATTATATTTATATATTAATTGGATTTTTTAAAAATAATTAAATATATTATTTTTGTTGTTTTTACAATATAATTTAGTAATATTTTGATTTATATAAATTTATAGATATTCGATATGTCATCAATCTTCTTATTGTTGATTAATATATTTTTATTATATAATAAAATAATCCTTTCATTTTTATAGTATATAACATATATAATATTTATTTATTTTTATGACATCAAGACATTATTTTATAATAAATTTATCTAAAAAAATAAATAATATATAATTGAGGAAAATTATTCATTATATATCGATTAAAAAATATAAATATTTGATAAATGAATTATTTACCTTGATGCGTTCAAAACGCGAAAACGACGGGAAAATTTTACTATTGCGTCACATTTTTATTTTATATAAATTTTCCTTTTACGTTTATCGATGGAAATTTTCCCGAAATTTACACATACAAAAATATATTTTTATTTAACATGTACATAATAAATATTAAAACATTTTCTTTTAATTCATATGCGAACGATAAGGTTATCTCGCACAAGATGACCCTATTTCTTCTTGCGAAGGGTCTTTGGACCACTGCATTTCGTTTATCATCACGAATACGAGTTTGTTCTGTGTATGAGATTGTTTATTTTATAATTTTTGTTTATTTATTATTCTTATTTGAATAGAAAATGTTTTTTTATTTCTTTAGACGTCTTTTAAATACGGTCGCGGTTAATAGGCGTCGTTTTATAACGAAATGCAATTTTTCACCATTCACAATTAAATAATAATAAAACACTTAATTATTTAAGCTATTTATGTATTAAAAATATATATATAAATACTCGTTAACGATACGTGAAATTTAACGTTTTTTTTTCTTTTGCTATCATCATTATGAAGCGACTTGACTATTGTCTACTTCTGTATATATATATATATATATTATATAATATATATATGTATACGTGTTTGTTTAAAATTCGATTACAATAAGAGGCGAATTTTGTATTCGAGTCTATTGTCATCGCAAAAATTTTAATTCGGCACGTCTTTTGTTTGCCGTATATAACTTCAATGTCTTTTCCCATACGAATAGCCGAAAATGTCTGTAAACACTGTGTAATTACTTACAGTCAGACGTGCATTACTTTCGGACAAAAATGCACGCTTAATAATAGCTCAGTTTATTTCTGAATTATTATTATTATTATTTTTTAAATGACTTGTACAGCAATGAAAATGCGTTTATTGCAAATGACCATTGTTTATATATTGTATATATATATATATATATATATATATATATATATATATATATATATATATATATTAATGGGGGGTCGCGATAGGTCGTTACCCGTCATAATTTGTCATCATAAAATGGATACCGATTCTTATCAACATCCATTTTATCGCACTCTAATAATAAAAAAAAATATTTGAGAAACTTCGGTTAAATTCAGAGACCGCACACCTTTTATATGATATAAAAATGAGAATGTTCACATTTGTCTATATATATATATATATATATATACATACATAGGATTCATTTATTTATTTATGATTTTTAAATGAGTTTTTAATACGACGACACATATTGGATTCAGATAAACGGATTAATCGAATTAATCCTGTTAGTATTACAATGCAATCGAAATCGGATTATTTTCGAATAATTTGATTAAACTATATATTTGGTACGAAGTTTATCTTTTAAACCATCTGACTATAAATATTAACTATGAAATAATGTATAGAGAAATAAATTTATATATGCTATCTAATAAAAATATTATATTATGATTTAATAATTTTTGCTATTTTTTTTTATAAATATTTAATAGTATTATTTATTTTTTGTTACAGGTATGTTGACAAATTTACATCGTATTAAAACACTAATTTTTAAGGTATTTATTAATTTTAATTTATTTTATAATCATATTTTATTATTTAATTGGTATTATATATATTATTTTATATTTCTGTTTTAAATATGTTAATCGAAGGTTGGACGTTGAATTAATGACTCAATTCCATTAAAAAAAAAATAAGACACTCAAACTCAAAAAAAGACCTTGCATTTAAAAAAAAAATTATATTATTAATTTTTAATTTCGATCAATTGTGTGTTTAATGATACTTTTTAAATTAATTAATTTATATATTTCCTCTACCTTCAAAAAAAAAAAAATTAAATCGTTTCCTATTGTAATTCTTCTTAAGCATAATGGGAAACATATTCACGAACTTATTCAACATTTAATTGCTCTCAACGTTGCTTAATCGAATCATTTTCTATTTACATAATAATAATACGATTTCGTCTTTTTTTTTTAATATACACACATTCCGATCTCAATTTTCGCGTTTACATCTATATTTTTCTATGCTTAGATCGGCAAAAAAATCGATAACATCTAAACGCGATTATTTTCATTATTTTGGCTGAAATCATCGTCTTTGAAAAAAAAAATTACATTGTATTTTTGCACATTTTGTAACGATTATTTCGTTTTTTATTTTATTTTATTTTTTGGTGTCTCTCGTTGTAATGTGTAATTGTTGCGTGTATTTATTATACATTTCAAGTGTGTAAATTATGTGTGTGTGTGTATATATATATATATATATAAAACAATAAAAAAATGTATATGTATGTATGAAAAATAAAAACGCAACACTTTCGTTTTTCTCACATAATTTTATTTTATTACGTTTTATAATTATTTTGTTCGCGATTAATTTTATGTTGAAAAATAATGCTGTCACATTTTTTTTTAATATTATTATTTTTTATTGTATTTTGCATTTATAATGAGCATTATATTATGATTGTGCAATTTTGTAAAGTTTACCTATAATTTATGCAAATTGTTAATTATTTAAAAATTATGGATTTTAACCTTTAGACTGCCAGATATAATATAAATCGATTTTAGTGTGTATTATTAGTGTCCATTATACATAATCTACATGTAAACATGTTATTTTACGATTGTGAATTTAAATTTAAATTTCTAGGATTTGATTCAGCGATCAAAATCAAAATAATTCATAAAATCTAATTTTATAAATATTGAAAAAAAAAGCTATCTAAAATAGTATCTCTTCTTTTTATGATTTACGATTATTTTCGTTACTTTACAATGCTATTTATGCTATAATAAATCCATACTCATTGAAAGCCAACTGCCGCTTCAAAAAAAGCGCGTCCTTCATGGAGGTCCTTTTGTGTTCTTCGTCCTGCGGATGTTGGGGTTATTATTTAACTGCATCAGGATAATGGAGACAGTGCAGGAAGTGCAAGGACCTCCAGATTTCATTCTATTGTCTATACTATCCCCCTATGGACTATATAATTTGGTGCACTTTTTTCATATACCAAAATTTACTGTACATCTGAAAACTGTGTTAATCGAACCGTTAATTTGAATTAAAATTTCATTGTGAGCTAAATCTGACATACTTGAATGAACAGAAAAATATGAAACACTGAAATTTTATTCTCACACAACGAAATGAATCGTTCGACCTGATTTTAATTGAAATTAATGCCATCGGCCACCTGAAAAAAATATTATCGATGTTTATCGTCAAAATTCATCAACAATGACCCGGTGCTCCTCTTCATTATTCTATGTAACAAAAAAATATCGGACGACCCTATTCACACTGGAATATCTTGTTATTTTTTATATTATATATATATATATATATATTTTACATTACTATTGTATTTATAATATGGTATTTTATTGTTCATTTCGCGTTAAAAATCAAATTAACACGATATTTTGTGCACGAATTACGCGATCGCATTAAACGGTATCATGACACTTCTCACCTCTTTTCTTCTTTTGTCATTCGACGCGGTAACCCAATTTTCGACATATTCGGATCGCTTTTTAATTAATAGTAATTAACTTTATTATTATTTTTTTTTTTAATTCCGCCGATATTCGAGGTTATGAGAATGTGAACGATATAAATGCAGTTTTTGCGCTGATACTCTTTAAGAATTTAAATTATGATAAATGGACGATTTATATATATATATATATATATATATATTTAATGACACTATATACTTAACTAATGGTTTTAGAGACTTTTGATCTAATTTGTTTGATGCTTTCATCTGTCTTTGTCAGTTCAAATCACAAATCGTAGTCTATTGGAAAGTTGTGTAAATTTGATAATCCAGTTATTGATATCTACCTATAATATATTATCTACTAGGTTTTTCAAATGCATATATTGATTTCTTGCATTCTAGTCTTTTCAAAAAATGTTTAAAAATGCAAAAGACTATGGGACACACTAAAAACCTCCATTTTTATTTGACCCAGCCAAAACAACTAATTAACTTTAAACTAGGTTTGAGTTATTTAGGCATATTATTTTAGTCTTTAGTGACCTTAGATATCTGACTGTTTCTACTTTGCACTTCTGAATATTTTTAGATCTAGGCATCTGTTCTTTGAGATTTAAAATCTAGCTATCAGCCATATATTCTAATAAAAAAAATATATAGTATAATATATCTATTTATTGATCAATGATTACATATAATATATAGGAAGTTGTAATACCGGAACTGTGATTTTGAGGGTATTTCTTCTTTGTTTTGAGTCACAAAACACGAAACGGATGTGTCCATTGCATGGTCTATTTCAAACAATAAATTAGTATGACGTTCACATCCGTCAATTTATCGACCCCGATTTAGGGACAAATTGTTGTGGCTGCAGTCCCTTCGAAATGACCCACATCAATATCAGGACGCATAAAATAGCCCAATGCAGACCGTGTGACGCTTTGGATTCGAGGAAGGTACTTATGAGCTGTTCATAAATAATTATATTTTCATATACGATTGTTTTCAGAATCATAATATTATATATGATTTAGTAGTTTAGTTGATAGCTAGTCTAATGTGTAATATGAATTTCAAAAGGTCATTTTTTCGTTATGCCTTATTTTTTCTGAATAATATTTTAATATTTCTAAATATATTCTTAAATTTGTAAGAATTCTAAGGTTACTATTTTAAACAAAGGGTTGATTTATATTGTTTTAGAGGTTACATAGTTTGACATTTGTGGTAAATTGTTTAACTATCCGTGAACAGCGGGTCAATGAGTTTAAAAGTTAGATTTTTTTTCTCAAAAAATTGTATGATTTAACAATACTGATTGTAGATATTATCTTCAAACTTAAAATTAAGCACTATATTAGATTTTATAATGAATAAAAAAAATATTGAATCTGAATATTTTTCAATATTTAATCGAATCCACGTGACGATTAAAACTTTTAATAATAATAATAGAAGACATTAGTCATTTCGCAGATAATTTTTTCCTAGAATAATGGAAACAATTGGCACATTACCGTCATCGTGTTAAATAATATTTTCCTTCATTTCGTGCACCTTGTAACCTTCGTCGATGACGTCAATAGCCGACCGCTATGACAAATTGCCGCTACTGAAACATCGTGAACAAATTGCACTTGGAAATATACAGCCGGGACGGGTCAATTGCAACTTAGTTAACTTGGTCGGTGTCTTTTAAACTCGTTCTTTACCGCACGCCCACTTCCACTTTTTGCAGAAATTTTTCTTATGTAACTTAATTTTTAGGACAATTTTCTTTTTAACGCAACACACGCATGATTCATATTGGACAGCTGAAGTGTGGCGCCTGCTTAATTAATATGCGTGATTAATATATATGGTATATTTTTTTATTAACACATCGTTTTTGTTTGGTAAATGAGTTAATATTTGTTTTTAATTTTTAGTGAAATAAAGTCTAGTAATAAAAAAAGTTGTCGTTTTTTATTGTTTGACTATTTTATATATGTATAATTTCAACACATTTTATGGTGTAATAAAATATAAAATTGAACTACTTTATGAGTTTGTATGATGGTCATGTGATTACACAGCTAGTCTTGAGTTCTATAATATTTAAAATCAGAGATAGTCAACTTTTTATTTTTCATCATCAATTTTTTTTTCACTTTACCATAAAATCAGATGTGAAAAATAAGGTTTAAATCTGGATTGGCTATTCTTGTTTTAAACGATGCTGTCCTACATATTATTTAATCGTCATAACTCTTAATATAGATCAAGATAATACAATGTCCTTTGTGTAATATCAACAAGCGTTCCTCATTTTGTGACAAGATGGAAAATTGTCACGAAAAACCGACAGCCTTATATCGAAACGATCACGATTCACAATCATGTCAATTGGCAATTACGAAATTGCACAATAAACATGAACATCCCATATAGTTAGTTGTCTTTCTTGGTTCAATTGAATACCAACGACCTATGAAACTCGAGCTATTCTCCAACAACGGATGTGTCGCGACATAACATCCTTTATTGGGAATACGAGTCCATTTCCCTTTTGCAGTATTATTTCCAATATTGCTTTTCCATTTTTAAACTCGTTGCATTTTTGCATCTTTAATGTTTCCCGTGGAAATTGCAATATTTTCTTTGTATATTTTATAATATCCTTTTTTAGAATCGATCTCCTGTACGAGTTAATTACAACATAAATTATCGTTTTATTTACGAATTCTATTTATATATTAAATTTTAGTATGAAATTATATATAAACAATTAAAATTTATTATTACATTAAAAGAAATTGATTAGCGCTGTATTTACATGTTTACCTAACATTGATAAATTCACTATAAATTCTATTCCATATTGTTGTATAATTTAAACAATGTATAAATTTACAGGGTGTTTTAAATATACAGAATAAAACAAATTTATTTTTTTCATACATATATAAATAAAATCGTGTACATATGGCGAACAAACTAGTGTTAACGATCATAAAAAATCTTGTATAAAAAAAAAACGAAATGTTGCGAATCGCAGTTTTATAAATAGTTTAGTGTCTCTCAATCCGTTGTGCGCGACGTTTTAAAATATTACCAGCAGCGCCACAACGTCGAAGAAATTTTCATTGTTATAAAATAATTAAATGTAACAATAAACGCTATATATATATTCCACGCCAATGGAACATCGTATTATTATTAAATTTTTCAGATATATAAAAAATGGTTTCATTATAAGATCTTTAATTGTTGATAAGTATGCAAATATTTTATTGATATGGATAAAATGATATTCAAATATCACGGTATACAGTATAATCGATATATTGTTAATAATTATTCATATTTTTGTTATTTAATTGAATTAACATGTGACGTTTTGTATTTTATTCTCCCCATGAATAACTTTGTTTCTGTATAACATTCGAAGAAATACTAAAATGTTTAGCTTTTTCGATTACTTTAATCAGTTCGATTTTTGTATCACCTTTTTTATTTTCAGGAATCGTATTGAACGACGTCAAAAGCGACAACAGAAACATTCTATCTTCATTATTGTTCATAATCTCTTCACGTTCATTTCTAGTTTCTATAATTACTTTCAATAGACCAATCAAATCTTCGGTTTTAATATTTGAATCTTGAATATTCGGAATGTTTTTGATTTTTGATATTTTTGTAGATGACTTTATGCTTTCTGGATAAGATTCCACTATGAGATGTTCAGGATAATCTTCGCCATCTTCTTCAGAAATATTAAAAAAGTTTGTTTGTCTGATGACATCTTTCAAAAATGAAAGCTGAACGTAGTACAAATGTGGTCTTGCAAGTGCATAATCCAATTCGTTATCTTCGTTCACTTTTTTCATCGTTTTTGCGAAACGACTTTTCAATTTCATCCACATTTGTTCAAGAGTTATGCCTGTAATAAAGATTGTTTTATTATTATTAAAAACAATTACCAAAATGATTATAAAAATTTGTCATTTAATATGACATATATTCATTTATAAAAATGACTAGAAATTGTTGAAAATTTTAATTTCCATAAATATTTGCATTTACATGAATAAACTTATGAATTATGTCATAAGTGTCAAATATAAAAATGTATATATAAATTGAGTATGTTTATATTAACTTACTGTATTCTTTCATTGTCTGTCCCGGAAGAATTTCGTTAATGAATACTTCTGCTATTTCTTCCCACAGTTTCTTCTTCAAGGGAGTGTTAAGGTAATCCAGGTTCGATATGTCCCAAAGAGCTTTTCGAGATTTTACTTCATGAATAAACCTCTCTGTGTCAAATGATCGACGAAAGCGTTTGGTCTCCATTTTATGCAAATTAATAATGGTGTTTGATTGCACAATGGAAAACTAGTTTTCAGTCTTAAAAATAAATAAAAAGATTGATTAGTAAATTTTAATTTTACACACTTTTTTGTGAATGCATATGAACTAATAATTTATGTAATTTATTAATTGCATCATCACAATTTGTTTTGTATATCAAATGTAAATAATTGATATTCGGAATATGAATTTTTCGTTTGATTTAGTTTTAAGTATTTATCAATGTTCAATGTATTATTTAATAATAAATATTACGATATAATATAAATTAACATATATTATACAATAATAAAATTAATTAATCAGCATTATTACAGTACTAAATATTTTAACATTTATTTAATTATTTTTCATACAAATTAACTATTATATATATTTTAAAAGTGTATAAAAATATCAAGCGGATTATATATAGTACATTTGATTTTAAATCATATTTCTACAAGTTATTATTCGAATGTTAATTAATAGGATGCATTTATAATTTTTATATTATTATATTATTTGTGTTAAAACGCTAAACGGTTATGATATGCAAATGAAATAATAAAAAAATAAATAATTTAAAAATAGTCCCACCGGTTACGGTGAAATATGGTTACCCTACTGACCGTGAACTCGACGTCGGTGTGCAGTCAACAGCGGCGCACTCTTCAATGTTTATAACGTATCCCAGTCAAAGCAATTTATGGACAATTATATTGATTTAACCTGATTTTCATTATTTGTTATAAATAGTTTAAATATAAACACAATAATATATATATATATATATATATATATATATATATATATATATATATATATATATAGAAACTAAGTAATTATGAGAAAGTAGTACTCATAATTACTTAGTTCTATTTCATATGGTAGTGAATAATACATCTGTCTCTTTTATTCTAAAATGATGTTGAAAGAGTGTTATCACTTGGAAAATAAAATATACGGTATGTACATAAATTTTCGATTGCCTAATATAAATATATGGTTAAAATTGCGTTTTTCACAAAACAATAGCAGAAAATTCGATTTCATCGGTATATATATATATATATATATATATATATATATATATATATATATATATATATATATATATATATATATATATATAAGGATCTTAACACGTAGTAACATCCATAATCATCATTATCATTATTACTATTGTCTTTGTGTTGTTATTATTAACATAGTCGTTTGAAGTATTGGGTGTTAATCTAAAATAACAATGGAACATTAAATCATAAATATTATATTTGCTTAGCTGAAAATCGTTGTATTTTATTCGTTTGTATGAAATTCGAATTTCACTAAGGTCAAGGATGGTCGTTTTAAATATAGACGTGTACAATTTCTATTAAGTCAACATGCGGGGTGTTGTTTTCAATATTGAATAATAAACGGATATCAAATTTTTCAAGATTCATCTTAATTTTATATAAAAAAAATATAAATAATTTCAAAATCTATCTATCCACCCACATCCGTTATAAAGGAATAGAACTTTCTATTAACAATTGAGACTGATAGGCGGGGTTCTATCATATGTTAAACCATGGGAAACTATCATAGTGATATTTTCAAGATCCGGTACTGATTTATAAATTGCCAAATCTTCCCACACGTCGCTAGTTCCTTTATAACCGTCATTATTTCGCTATCACCATATGTATAATATATATATATATATATATATATATATATATATATATATATATATATATATATATATATATATATATATATATATATATATATATATATATATATATATATATATATATATATATATATATACAGAGTTCAAAAATACATATTTTTATTTTTCATCATAATATATTCTGAGGGTGTTCGTGAAAGGACGTCGTAGGATTCGAGTGCCATATTAGCGTTTTTGTATTCATATGTACATTCGGTAACATCCTTTCAACGGGCCAATAACGGTGTTGATTTTCAATCATATCACGAAATCATCTCACTTGGCAAACATGCCGACTGTTCACTATATCAAAGTTCGACATAAACAAATTTAAAAATTTCAACGTGAACAACGATAGCTTACCCTGAATAAATATTAAGCTCTTGGTGAAAAAATGATCTATCCTAAACCCAGTGAAATGTGAAAGTTGTTCGCGTGGAATATACGGATAAAATATATATAATAAATTCACAAGGGAGCTTATTATTATGGAGCTTAAGCTCATGTTTATAATGTCAAATTAAAATTGGATTTATTGGATGCGTTCAATTTTTCTAATATGATTCATCTTAATGAGGCAATATTGACATATATTAATAATTATATTATATATAAATCTGTATTGATTATGGCTTTTATTTGACATTAAGTATGATTTTGACGTTTGAAAATATTTATTAAATAATATTATTGTATAAACTGTTTTACTCCTTCATTTTTCACTGAATGTTTCAATGTAATAAATTCACATATTTATTATACGATTGTTCTTAACTAACCAACAAGTATTCTTGTCGTTTAATTTATGCTGTGTAATTTAAAACTTAACTGGTTTAAAGCTGGACAATTTTGATTTTTTGTTATACCCCTCGCCCGTACACATTCGAAACACCCTGCGACACCAAATTTAATAACATTGGATTTAATTTACAAATTTCAAGTGTTTTGCACTTAATGCCTTCCATAAAAGCTTCTATGTATGTTATAAACATGGTATATTTTAAGGTTATCGTCCACCGTCTCCTATATAGGCGTGGGTCGGTTATATTTTAACGCAAAAAGGGTTACATAAGGCTGAAACGCGTTTTGAGCACTCGTTGAACTTTAGAATTATGCACGTTTCACTCGTGTGTATGTAATTTTATACGAGTGAATATCGTGAATTTGTTAATAAAAGACTTGAATGCAATTTTATATAAGGAATCAGGTGCCATTTCCAGGTGCAACTGACGCGTGGGAAGGTTCAATCGGCGAAATCTTAACCAGTTATGCATTTCAGTGAAATAAATTGTAATTATCTTTGGATTAATTTCAATATGACGTTTTATGTCAGTTGATTTTGACATTATTTATTACTGTAAAACGATGATAACGAAGACAATTGCTGGCACCCGTCAGGCGCCAGCTCATTTCTCTGATATTGAATTGACATTTATATATCATATTTCGTGTCGTTTTTATTGACACTTTTTTTTTTATTATTATTATCACATTAATTGTCGGCGAAATGCATAATGATTATAATAATGTTTGTTTTCTTGCAATTCTTGATGATTAAATCTATTTTGAGCTTATCGTTGTAACGGATATATTTGCGTTGTTTATTGACGCAGGAAACGAACCAATATAAATTGCTTTATGGCTCATTATTTTTAACGGTGGTAGCATTTTATTATTTTTATCTGAATTATATTTTATAATTTTATCCATTCGATTAATTAATTGTTTATAATTTATTATTATTATTTTTTTTAATATAAACGATTGATTTTTGATTTCGAAAGAAACGCTCATCTTCGCATGAAATGATTCATCATTGTCTATTACGACAGTCATCAAAAAAATTCAATATTTAACAGTGCTAATTTGAATAAAATTTACCCAGTATTTTTTCATAATTCGTAACGCGATTATCACATCTGATTATCATCATGTAAATTAACCTTGGGTTCAATAATCCTACATCGGAGTGACACATGTATTTCATTTTAAAAACACATGAAAAATAATAAAGTCGCGGTGACATTTCATATATTATATATTTTTTAACATATAGTTTGAAGGTCTGACATAGAAATAACCAGTTGATAGTGGAAAAAAACCAATGCTGTGACACTCGGAAGTGAAGACTGGACCTCCCACCGACAATACTACATTTTTTATAAGACTATCTTAATTACAATGGTTTACGAGTTATTGCTATATTGTTTTTACTATGATTTTAGTTATTATTATATATAATATAAAATTATGTCTTTTTACGGTTTTACTCCTAACATTTTGTTTAATTTGTCATATAATAAAAAAAAATATTCATTTTTATTGATCATGATATATGTATGCGTTAAATTGCAAAAATCGGTAATATGCCAGATATAATCATATTAAAATATTTAGAAATTCTATGTATATAGTGAAAAATATATTGTATTATTATATAAAAAATAATAGATTACAAATTTGTGAAGATCACGATCTTTAAAAATAAATAAAATGAAAAGAAAACGTATGTTTAATGAATGAACTACCGTTTCTTAATTACTAATTATCCAACATTATATCAGTATATATATTGATCTAATACAATCTCTTGATTATACTGATCTTTTATTATTCACAATTCTATAATCAAAATCCAATTTATATTTTGATTTCTTCAATGATACTCAAATTAGAATTATCAAATAGTGTTTATTTCATATCTAACGATTCGTTTCAGCAACAAATCACGTTTCATTCATCTCCAATATTGAATCATTTTTCTGGCTACTTTTAAAACTAGTATTGTAACAAAAAAAAAATAGTACAGAAGAACATCAATTTCAATAATGATCATCCGTCCATGTGGCATTTTTATTGCGTAATATACGACCTCATGCTCATATATTCACCATTATTTAAACAGTGAAGTAGCCTTTGAAAAAAAATCTCTGGATGCTGCAAAAAAAAGGCGCTATATAAAAAATTAACCATCATTTTTAACTAATAAAAAAAATTCTTCATACACATTCTGCAATGGAATTTTAAATAGCTCATGTATAACGACGCTTCTCAAATTTATTATTTTTAATATAACACTGTGATCAAAAAGTAAGGTGAATTTGTTTATAAAATGTAAATTCTTTATTTATTCTTCTAAATCAATTTCATATCCTTCAAAGTAATCCCCGTCCGATAAAACGCACTTTTGCCAACGTTTTTTTCCACTCTTCCAAACAGTCGAAATAATCTTTTTCCGGCATAGCCTTCAAGACCTTCTTCGGTTCGGTTATGTCAAAATATCGTTCCCGCATTGGCCTTTTTAGTTTGCTGAATTATCAAGAGTCGCACGGGGCCAAATCAGGCGAAAACGGTGGTTGCGCAACGATAAGAGTCGAGTTTTTGGCAAAAAAGTCGCGAAGAATCAATGCAGTATGACATATTGCATTATTGTGATGAAGGAAGTAAGAGTTGTAAAAACACGTGTAACTCGGAGATAATTAAACCTTTTGACAAACGGACGCTTGGCAAATGTTATAGACAGTTCTACCAACTTAGGAAAAAAATACAATTTACCTGCCCTCCTAATGCCCTATATAAAATTTTATAAGAATTTAGAAAATGTTTCTTTATAAATTTGATATTCTTTTCAAAAAATTCCATTATAACATGTAATAATAATTCAAGGTTCAATCTAATATATGCTTACAGTAATTAAAATCATTATATATATATATATATATATATATATATATATATATATATATATACATATATGCAATGACATTTTGTGATTAAAAACAAGGTCTTTATATAATATAGGTAATTATTGATATTGTAATAATGAATATTTGTTTTATTTATTCAATCAATAATAATTTAAATAGATACCTTCGAATTATCTTATTTATATACGGCATGACCGGGTCGCGAATATTTGAACTCAACAATATCACATTTACGTAATTGAATATATATATATATATATATATATATATATATATATATATATATATATATCAACTAAATATTTCAGTATATTAAAATAATAAATTTCGTCAGAAGACAATTTTAGAATCGTCGGTTTTTTAATGATAAGAATTATTTTTTTCTGCTACGTTTCCTTTAATTTTTCACATTGTTCGAATCGTTTTTGATGATGATGTACGTTGATTTGTGAACCGTTCTCGCTTCATCCGGTCTATATATATATATATATAATATTATATTAAATCCATTGAAATTATTAAAATTCTTCACGATGAAAAATCACTGTATATAAAAATGAACGACGACATTGTGCAGGGCGCATACTGAACAACTCGAAAAATATTGCGCAATCTTATCACGTCATAATATAGCATCGACAATATTCAGAATTTATACGTGAGATGCATCAATCGATGGCACATTTTGTCCTTCCTCGTGATTTTTATATATTTACGTATCATTATCATTATATAAATGTAACCTTTTGAGTGACGTGACTTAAAAAAAAATCATAAGATTGATCAATCTCGGTTATTCCCCGTATATACGTAAATTATCGTCTATTTATTCGTTATTATTCAAATTGTTGTTAGTTTTGTTTGTTTTTATTATATATGTATATATATATATATATTGTACGTGCATTGTGTATGTTTTGTTGTTTATAATTGCGGCGTCAATTTATTTTAATTTATCGTTCTTTCAATTGTTAACGTTTGTGTGTTTTGTTGTATCGGTTTGTTTTGCGTTTGTGTGTTATGTTATATATATATATATATATATATATATATATATATATATATATTATATGATGTGGATAATTTTATTATTTAACTTTTTGTTGTTATATAATATTAACAATACGTAAAATACAATAAGAATAAAAAAAATAAATTGTGTCGTTAGTATATTAACTGCATAATGAGAATTTAATAATAAATATTTATTAAAAAAAATAATTATTATTAGGCAATGATTTGCAATCAGAATAAATTTGTAATACTCAAATTATTATTAAATTGTTTTATAATGAAAATTTGTATTGTGATATTTTGCGAAATTTTAAATAGGTCTTTGATATGTCAAATACGAGATAACTCGTTTATGGCTTACATAGTCAAATATCTAAAATATATAATTTTAAATTAAAATATTACAATATAAATCTTTAAAATGATAAAATAGATTGATGTATGCCAATATTTAGTTTTATATATACCTAAACCGAGTTATCTCGCACCTGGCAAGTTAAAAATTAAATATTGTATTTTTATATATATATATATTGTATTGAAAGCAGTCTAAATTATAGCGTATATAATGTCGTACAATGGGTTAATTTTATAAATTTCAATAACTCTAAATCAAAAGTTAAACCAGTCTTCCATTGAGAACAAACCCATTCATTCATCGGTATATATATATTTAAAATGAAAAAAAAATCAGAGCATTCCATCCAGTTTAGAAAGGGCTTTTTTTTAAAAAGCTCATAATTATCACTCGACATATGTTGCAATATTGTAGAACATATAAATCATACATAATCTCCGTGATTCAAAAAAAAAAAATAAGTCTTCCGAGATTTAGAGCTATTAAGACTAAATCACTGGACCGGATATTACACGTCTCTAGATCAATCTTTTTGAGTTTCATGAAATATGCTATTTTTTCGGATAATTAAGGCGCATCTTTTAATTTTACACGTGGAATTCGGATCGAAAACAAACTGGAGGCCATTCGAAGGTTACAAACCGCAGGTTCAACGTATCGCATTTTCTTGATTTGAATTCAACATCTTTAAAGACATTGTATAATAATAGTTAAAATACGTGCTCAGAATTTAATGTTTTGTCAATCAGAATCAAACGTTTGATTCTATATATATATATTTATGCTTTGTTTCTATACGGTTTATGAACCTGTCAAATGTCTCTGATTCATATTAGACATTTTGTCTTTTTTTTTTAACTATGCGGAAGACTCAAGTTTTGCAATCTTCTTTCGGATATCGAATCGCAACGGTTTTGTGCGGTTTTATAAAATTGGCAACTGTTCTTTTTTTATCTTCGCGGTTTTGTTTCTTTTTCGTTTTGCTTTTGCAATCATCTATCTCTTAATACAGTCGAGTTTTGTTTTCACGACATCATCACTTATATTATAATAACTTAAATTTTTCGAATTATATATAGAATAAAAACGTCAATCTTTGTTTTATATGAATGAGATCATTTTAATATATATATATACATATGAATTAAAAAAAAAAAGAAATATTTAGACGAACCATAATTAAAACCATTTGCCAAGTTTGTAAAACGATATCGTATATCAGTCACTTCGTTGATATGTTAAGATTTTATAAATGCTCACTATTTAATCCTCAATTCGAATCCTGTTTATTCTGTTATTTTTCATAATGTTTTTACAGCAACAAAATTGCCGATCTGAAATTACACATGAATACATCGTTTCATATCGTTTCAATATTATCATATCATACTGTACTTTTTCATTTAATTAGACAGTTCATTCGTCACATTAAAGATCTCATTCATTCTCTCATCACATACACACACACATATATATATAATACATTCAGTAATTAACACAACATTTGATAATATTCCGTCTCATATAACGATTGTCTTTTTTCGCCTTTGTTCTATGTCGATTCGACCCAGTTTCTTATTATAGTGAAATGCTTCGAATTGCACCGTGGAAAACGTACAATAAATATAAATATAAATAAATATTAATAATGACAATACTTTGATCAAAATACGTTCATTGTTATGACAATCAATCGCGAAGAAAATAATCTGTCGCGGTTCAAATCCGCCGATGAATATTGAGCAATGTGAGAAAATGCGCTCTTTTTATATATGGTACTCTATAATATATGCGCCTCTATATATAATTTTACTATAATAATGTGAAAATATTGTGCAACATGTCGTTTCTATTTTTCTTTCTTTTTTATCGTTCATCATATTTAAATGTTTCATTTTAATGGTGTGCAGGTGTTTCGAACGATTGTTTTGCGGTATTGTTTCGATTCACCTGTCAATATATTGAAAGTTTGCTGAAAATTCGATTTTTTTTTTTTGTATCCCGTTTATTGGCGTTTCTGGAATAAATAATTAATTTGTCGGTCTCGTTATTAATAATATATTTATACATATATAATGTTGTGATAAAATATGTTTGTTTTGTATTGAAAATTTACATAATAACATATTGTATTATTATACAAATGATAATTTATTTACACGATTACAATTCTACAAAGTTATCGTATTGTACAATATATTTGTATACAAATAATAGTTTATATTTTAAATATGTTAATATTTTTTCTTGTACTACAATGAATACAATAATTTTTTTTTTTTACATTTCAATTAACGTTGATGACAAAATGAAAAAAAATATACAAAATGACAAAATGAAAAAAAATATACAAAAATCAAACTGTAGTTAAAATTTTAACTTGATTGTACTGTCAGTCAATCGGTTATTGTTTTTTTTTTTAGATGTTCGTGAAAATAATCACCGTTAGGATTATTTTGACCGATAATTTCTGATGTCAAATTTTTTGACTGTCGCACGGAATTCGTAAATTGGTTTAAATTGCTCTCGGTTTCCGATCTATGATTCGCCTATTGTAAATTGACATTTTCCCGGATCAAAACGCATTATGTGTCTACATTTATAAATCAAACAGAGAAGCCGAACATTTTTTTTTTTTTTTGTATAAGTAAAATATTTAGCAACATCTGTGATATAAATATTTTTTTTGTATACGTGTGGTCGAGAAAATAATTAAAATTTAATTCATACGTGAAAATCGTGCGTTAATTTATTTTTAAAATGTTATTTGTTGCTTGCGGGCGACATTTTAATTAACATCATTTTTTTTTGTAAATATTTATATATGATTTTTAACATTATTATATAACTAGTAAATTCTCTCATCAAATATAATAACAAAACAGATGTTTAAATAAATATTTTTAGACACTATCTATGATAATACACTCGTTAATAAATAATGATATAAATATTAGGTATTTAATTTGCAATTAACTGGATTAAATTTTGAAAGGATTATTAAGCTGCTTTATTGATCAAAATTTATTTATTTACCCGCTTTCGTTTTTTTTTTCTATAAAATTTAATTTGCTAAAATTCATAATCGAATTATGCGATCGTTTTGATGTCACAAAGTGTAATCGTTTGTGCAATTACACAATAATTTACCGCACGAATTGTTGCGCATTATCGACTTTAAAGAAGACAGAGAAGTAGATTCAACGAAAAAAAAATATACATAATTCAATTTCAACATTTCTATAATTTATTTTCTTCTAATAAAGAATTCCAAAGGAAATTAATTGATATTATTATAAATTTCGGAAAATTCTATTTCGACTACGACATCCGGTTTCCACTCGTATATCGATTTAGATTAGAAACAACGTCGACTAAATATATCGCGGACATTCTTATTAAAATTCTAGCTCGGGCGTCGCACGTTGCGAACCCCTGCCGCGGTTTTTGGTCAATTTAACGTTCGGTTAAACATTTCGTAAATACCGGAAAAGGGGGTTAAGTGGCTAAGTTAACCGCACGTATACCGAAAAGAAACGGGGTCGTGGTCCTTTCATTATTTATAATACACTACATATTCATATTTCAGATATTTTTTAGATACGTAATCTAAAAAATTTACAGTTCACAAATGGAAACAAGTGTAAAATTTAATCATATGAATTATATTTTTATTCTATACAATTTTATAATTTTTATATTATATAATATATATATATATATATTATAGATAGTCTTGGTCCATCATCAGCATCTGCTATCCGTCGAAGAAGACGACATATGGTCAAAATATGTTATGAAAAAGATTTCCGTCCATCGCATGTCCCTTAAATTTTTTTACACATGTTCCTATGGGATTTTGTGTTCAAGTCGATAATGCACCAAAAAAAATCCTTTTCACTTCCTGGTTTTTATGAAACTGCAATTTAATTTTTTTTTTTTTGTACTTTCTATTATTAAATAGATATTGGAGGTGTGCTGGGAATATATACATCATTCTATATTATTATGCAGTCGTTGTTTGTCATGATGTAATATTAAATTTGTATTAATATATATATAAAAAAAACATGTCAGACCAACAATTAAAACTATACACGTTGTCGTAAATTAAATTTTAAGTACAGGAAACAACTGTTAACTTTCGCTACGTTTACAAATCGATCATTTAATAATGATTTTCATATGAAATTTCCGCCATGTTCTAATTTTATTATAAATATATAATATATATATTTTTAATAATCTATTATTATTTTCGTAGATGTTATTGTTATCGATTGCATAATTTCAAACTTTTATTATGGCATTTAATTGTTTTATTACCGCCGTTTGACTTTGGCTATTTTCGTAAATCTTGGAAGTCGTTTCGAACGTCGACGTTGTAATTAAAAAAATATTAAAATGACTCCGATGTTTTTGTTGATGTTCTTGGTTTTTATTTTTATTTGTTTTGAGAAGCGCTGTTTTCTATATATATATATATATATATATATATATATATATATATATATATATATATATATATATATATATATATATATATTATGCGTTGCAGTCCGAGTTCATATCCCGACGTTCTAATAATGGATGATAATGTTATCGTAGATGTGTCAGTGGTTGTCAAAAATAGTGTCTTGCATCCGGTCGACATTGTGATTAATAAATACGACATTACGTATCGCACAAACGGAAGATTCTAAAACTTTTTTTTTTATCTTTAATTTCTGTACGAATTCATAATTTAAAATATTATTTTATCAGATGAAAATTTATATTTTATATTTCAAACTCAATTTTTCTCATATATAAAAAATATTACATAATATTCAATATAAAGTGAATATACTTTCCTATACTTCTCAATCTTTTTTTCTCAAAAAAAAAAAAAAAAAACATTGAAATTATAACTTAACATCGTCGCTGAATATGAGCGAGAATCTATCTCAAAAATCTTGTCACTATCCGAGATGTGTCACTATTGAAAAGGAAGTGCGACACGTTCAACGGTAAAATGATATAATCACACTGCATTCACATACAATATTATTATCGGTGGTCTCATTTAAAAAAAAAACGATTATTTAAATAGGAACTACCATATAATTAAAAGAAATTACATAAAAAAATATGACACTTAATTATGTCACATACACACGATGTTCCTCTCACGTGTTATGCGATTGTGTAACGGCATATCATTGTCATTTTTCCGATTATTAAATTATTATTCGCGTAGAAAGTCTATTTTATTATTATTTATATATCAATTCTATACTATCACTAGATGATTTACTTTCTATTATTTATTATCGAATCTAAAAATCTACGGAAATTCTCATACGTGTACATCCCGTTACGCATTCAATTATGCAATTTGACATATTGTTACTACATAATTTATATGTATTTTTTTATTCAATCAGTGTTTCTCAATATTTTAACGTCGCAAGATTCAATATTTTAATAAAATTATTATTATTAAGATAATTTTTATCATATATTATATCTTTAATATTATAAAAAAAATATTTTTTTTTGATTGAATTTAGATTTTGCATTGAGAAATTTTAATATAATATTTTGTTGATTGCAATATATTGGTTAATTTAACTTTTTATATATATACTCCATGACAAATGCGAGTTAATTCAATTTAGCTCGATTATATACAGAATTCCATCACGTCCAGAAAGTAGAGTAATTTCCTGCCTTTTAAAAATCTTCATCTATCATTATTACGGTTCTTTTGAGAAAGTAATGTTTATATTATTAATAATAATAATAATTATTTTTTTTAAATATACTTGTTTATCGATATTTTGAACAATGTTCTCGTTTACTATAAATTTACATATAATTCTAAAGGTATTGCAATGTTTTTATATAGGAATACTTTGAACTCTTAATGAGTTATTATACCAAAATTCTGATAATGGATTAGGTAATTTTTTTTTTCATTTCGAACAATTCTATGCTCATAAAAGCGTACATCATCAATCAATTCAGACCCTCGAGGTTCAAAACTTTCCATATACTAGACTAATTATATATTTTATTGTTTGTGTTGCACGTTTGCCATTTGATTCCCATGAAACTGATTGATTTCGATCGATTGTTACCGGTTTAGAATAGACTAATGAGCTGAACAAATAAAAAAAGAGGGATTCTTCGTCGATAAATCTCATCTAAATTGCACAACATCCAATAAAAGTGTGCTAGAAGAATAATGTATGCGATTTTTTCTCATTTCGTTTTATTTATTTATTTTTTTTAGTGCATGAGAAATGTTATATAATGCAGAATAGGTTTGATAATAAAATAACCGGTAGCTCGAGAGGAGCATTTTAAACAATGATCCAATCTACTATTCGTATGGCTTCGAAGATTCTTCATCTGGATTAAAGTAGGAAGTCGACACTTTTGCTTCGTGATTGTGATCTTTCAATATATTATATATATATATTTTTTTGGCATGTCATCTGTCAAATGAAAAACTTAACGAGTATGGAAGACATTATGAAATTTTCACCATTTGGTTAATTGGCTACGCGGTTCTAATGATGCTCTCGTAAATTTAGATTTTATTATTGAATCCAAAATTGAATGTAAGCGAACAATGTTAGCTAATAATTTGTGACTCTAATTATCATTCATTTTATTTATAGTCCATATATTTGAAATGCTAAGATGATGTCTCGGGGAAATCAATTAACTTTTCATTGTCTATGTTCAGATAATTGGATATATATTTCTGAACTTAAAAAGGATAAAAATAAAAAAAATAAGCGAGAAACAAATTATACTTAGATTTTCATATAGGAACGATGTGAACGAATATAAGCTGAATTTTGTAATATGATAGATTGTATAGTAGAAAATACAAATTTATATGTATAAATTCAAGGCATTCGAATGTCTAAAATCTAAAACGAGTGTCACTCGTTATATTTTACATATCACAGATGGGAGGTCTCGTCGTCAAAGATCAAAAAGTATCTGAAAACTTCTCGGAAGCCATTAGAAGGGAAGAAGCATATTGAAATTCGACTCCATCTCCCTTCAGAACGCCCATTTTGCTATTTGTTAATATATAATATAATAGACGGATAGAAAAAATATTGGTTCAAAACTGACAATGGAATTCGATTGTCTCTATAGTCACTGGATCAAATTGATAATTTCTTCATAATGGAAGACGTGATGATATTTTATATGCTTTTGAATATATAATTTGTATTATATATATATACATATATGTGGGACAATAGTTGCTCTATATAAATTCATTCGTCGGTTATAAATAATCTAAATTATTATTTTTTTTAGTCGGACATATCATTGTGTCCGGTCTATATATATATAATATATATTTATTTTTATTTTACAAACATATGTATCCCAATAAGATAAGAGGTTGTATTGTGGATATGATGTGATGTAAAATCAATTCTATATTGTTAATATTGTTTTTTTTTTCTTCATTTGAATTATATTATTGTATTGTATTATTTAGATGTTATCAGTTTAATATAAATAATATAATTTATATTATGTTAATATATATTTGATTTATTTATTATATATGTATAAAAAAAATTATGCAAAATTTTATGATATGTTCTTTATACTGTTAGATATCATTAAAATATATTAATTTAATTTTTATTTTTGTTGCAGGTATGTCATCGTTTATTAATAATCGATCAATTATTCACGCAAGGTAAATCGGATTTAATTCAATAAAATCATAGCTTTTCAAATTTATTTTTGAAAAAATATACATGCAATTTAAGAAACACTGGTTTAAACCGCGATCGGAACCGTTCAATTATATAACATCCGAATACTAATTCATTGAATTTTGAACCGTCTTAAAAGCGTACTTAAAAGTCGAAATGGAAAATAACGTGTCAGTCATCCAGTGACGGCACGGGATGGGGAGTGACACGACTTTTGAGACAAATTTTAACACGTGTTTTTTTTTTTTTTTTTTGAAAATTCGATACATAATGCATGAACCTGGATGTAAAGACATACATATTGTATGATGAGCGTGCGAGGATAATAAAAAAAAATATATTTAAAAGAAAAAGAATGAAACGGGAATATCTTTGTTCCGGTGGAGACAATGGGACCCGCGGTATGCCGCTTTTAAATTAACCCGTTGTATGTTATTATTTTATTATTTTATATAATGACGCGTTCGGCGGTCGTGCGTTGTAATTTTGATCAGATCTTAACTGACTGAATATTGATATATATATATTTGTCATATTAAATTTAAATATAATTTGATATATTTCTATTAAAATATTTTAATCTTATTTATAGCCAAATGAACAAATTAATAATATTATATTTTTTCAACCATTGATATTTGAAATTTAATCAGTGAAAAAGTATGTAATATTGAGCTTTATAATTCAATATAGATTACTTATTTATTTATATATTATATTTAGAAAACTTATAACATAATAAAATTTCGATCAATATCAAGTAGAACCGAGCATACAAATACTTGCACAGTTCAATTTGCATTCAAATAATTAAATTTCACAATTATCTAAAAAAATAGACATATTAGATCGACACAATACTGTAATAATAATATATAAAAAAATAACGCAACATTCTAACAGAGAAATAGGAAACGTTTTCATTGATAGAAAAAAAAATAACAGTGAGAAAAAAAATTTTTTTTTATATAGGAATGCATAATAATAATGAAAGAAAATCCTCAATTTCAAAATCTTCAATTCGGATAACGCGTATCGGATAAAAAATTAGAAACAATGAGGCCGTTTAATGCGAATTATTTTATGCGAAATTGTAACGGGCGCGTGTTGTGCAATCGAAACTGCACTTGGTCACGGGCGAAAGTGTGCATTTTTCGCATACATTTCAACTTTTAATCAATCGAAATCGAGAGATTAAAAAGAAAAATACTATTATTATCGATATTAAAAGATTTCATATTATTGAACGGCGAAAGTTTTCCAATCGCACTTTTTTTTTATTATGGAAAAAAATAATGATAAAATTTTCTTCGATTGTGGTGGTAATATATATATATATATATATATATATATATATGAATATTTTTAATATTTATTATTATAAAAAAAATACTAATTTACACGTTATAAAATAATATTTAATATAGAATTTCTTGTATTTACCATCGAATAGAATTGATTCGTTCCATATTTGACGCGTCCGTGATCTTTAGGCGATGCGCATTTATTTTTTCGTCCAACTTATCGATGTTCATTTTTCATTGTATAATTGTTAGAAGATATATATATATTATATGACTTTGTCGGCGTCTCTGTAACGCCTTTTTTTCATTGTTATCTTTGATATACCCACGCTTTCTAAATATGGTCTGTAAAAATGTTAACTACTCACACGATAGTCGCAATTTTTTTCATATATATATATATATATATATATATATATATATATATATATATATATATATATATATATATATATATATATATATGCATTTATTACTGTTTCATATTTTCAACGTATTTCAGATTATATTACTTGTTTAATTGGGTTATTACGGTAATTCTCAACCGGTGGTAAGCGTTGCTTCGGATGCCACACAAAATATTTAAGAGGAATTTACTGTCAATTATGCGTTTTTATAGTCTTAAATTTATTGTTTTAACACTGACCTATATAAATTTTTAAATACAATTTTAATTTATAGGATGTTTCGAAAAAATATATATATATATATATATTTATTTATGTATGTCGATTTTTTTATAAATTAATTTGTGATATAATTAGGTTAAAAAATGATTTTTTTGAATATTAAAACGTCGAATATTTCTCAGCATTAAGAAATGAATTTATTCAGATCGAATAAATCGGTGTACATTTTTTTTGACGTAATCACTTTTGTAATCTAATTTTTAATTGTTTATGACCGTAATTATAATGTAATAATATAATCGAATATTGCCGTAAGAATTTTTTTTTCTTATTAGAAAATAAAGCGCGTAATTTCTAATAAAACGATTATATTATGAAATTTTTGTTTAGTAAACAATACTGAAATTAATTTCGTTTCGCTATTATTATTATTATTATTATTTCAATAATGTAATTAGATTTTTTGTGTTATTGATTGTATTAAAAATTTATTTCCTAAAAAGATTTTTAAATCTACATAAATTTTCAATATTATTAATAATTAGAATTGCTAAATTTAAAAAAACTTTAGACTTTAGTGTCAGTAATATAAGATGAATTATAAATTATATAATTTTAATCAGATTCACATAAATTTTATATATAATATTATACATACAATAAAATAAACGTTAATAAATGCCGTTTTAAAGTAGTTAAAAGTACATTTTTATTAGTTAGAATTTCCGGTTTAGAAATTGAACCGTTTTTCAAGCGATGACGATGCCAATTTTTTTTATCATTACTTTTTTCGGTTTTTCTTTTTTAGATAATTGTCGAAATTCGTTCAATTATACACAAAACTAACCGATGATGAAATCGAATCGAGAACAATTTCACTATACATGGTGTTTAGTTTATTGAAGACATTGTTATTGTTTAATTTTTTTTTTATTATATTAATACTTTTACTTTTATATATATATATATATATATATATATATATATATTCATTTTAATAAAATTTTCTTTTTCGATCTAGATTTTAATAATTAGTTCACATATCTCTCTCTCTCTGTATCTCTTATAGAAATCGAATATTTCAAAACGCGACATCGTCGAAAGTGGAAGTGTTTTTTTTTTGGACTTCTCGTTTGTTTGTTGTTTCTGTTCTTTTTTTTTTACATATCTATTTCACCTCTATTATTATTCAGCAAAGTTTTTATCAGACGCGTCTTATCTGATCCAATGATTCAAACGTTGGGTAACGGACATGTTTGCATTGTAAACTAAAACACAGTTCTCACGCGTCCTACCCAAACATAATTCCTCCATTTCTAACATAAATATATATATATTTTTAAAAAAATGGTAAAAAAAAAACAAAACGCCAACATATTCCATAATATGGAGGAAAACATGTGTTCATAATTTTTTCCGCCGGCGATTTTTCATCGAATTTCATAATTTATCCGTTCGTTGCTCAATCATAAATCTTCTATATATATATATATATATATATATATATATATATATATATATATATATATATATATATATATATATATATATAAAGACAACATCAAATTTGTGCATTATTTAATATTATACTTGATATTATTATTATAAATATTCAAGTATTGTATCGACATAATAATTTTTGGTTTAAAGGTTATCTATAAACGTATCTCTAATTTTTTTTTTTAATATGATTTGACCCGAAACCGCGTCGTCCCTTCGTTTTTATCTATAATATTATTTATTATGTAAATTTTTGATAATTTCATATCATTCTACTCGAAACTATAAAGTGTTGTATTTAAATGTAATTTTTGCTTAAATATTTAGATTCGTGTAAAACTAGAAACATTTGTCGTATAGTAAATGTTGCGATAAATACACCGGTTAAAGCTCGCCCCTTATTCAACATAAATAGCTCACAATTAACCCAAACTACCCTTGAAAATAGATCTTGTATTCTGTCAACTGCATTATAACTAAAGAAAAAAAATATTTTTTTCTATTTAAAATATACAATTATTCGAGCGTCGTTAAGGTGTTGAGTAACATTAGTCGAATGTAGTTCTTAAAAAATATTATATTATTATATATATATATTTAAAATATTCAGTTGAATTAATCATTCAAATATTCGCTACAAAGGAAATAAATATTATTTCATATATATTTCATAATAAATAATAGATTTTCAGTAACATATTGATGTTGATATTGACGTCGACGCCATTAATCATATTTTTATGCGCTTTTTTTTCTCTTTCATTTAGTCCACGATTTGTCTGTCTGTACTCGGGTAACGGTAGCTCGTTTCGATGATATGTGGTCTCGGGTTCAAATCTAGGGTCATATCGAATATTGATAAATGACGTTTCGATCAATTCATGAATGTGTATTTATTGAAGTTCGAGACGTTTTAATAGCGAATTGTCTGGATGCATTATATATATATATATATATATATATATATATATATATATATATATATATATATATATATATATATATTAGATAATTTTTGGAAAGCGTTTATGATTAATTGTCGATCTGAAAAGAATAAATTTGTTTATGAATCTTCTCGTATATATTAAAAATATAATCAAAATTGTATTATTAAGTTGTCACAGTAATAAGATTGATGAGCGCTTCGTTAAAATCCCATTAAATTCTGATATAGATCCCAATCTGAATTGACTCATGTAAATTACATACAAATATCGTTACGACTTTCGCCGATAAAATCTAGATTATGGAAAAAAAAATTAAAAAATATATTTTATTTGTATTATTACTATATATATATATATATATATATATATATATACATATATATATATATATATATATATATATATATATATATATATATATATATATATATATATATATAAAGTGCATCCGAGTCGTCTTCCTCGGTTTTTACTTTCAAAAGTACGAAAGCGTAAACTGAAACGCGATTTTAATTAATTTTTAATCTTATATCGACCGGTATTCGTGTTACTGGATAATAATAATAAAAAAATAATGTTATTATTATTTTTATAGATTAAAAAAATAATAAAAAACAACACTGATTACAAAATAAATTATCGAAGCGTAAATGTTAATTAAATATACTGTGTTTATTGTAATCGTTCAAAATATTTATATCACCCATATAAAAATATAACAATAATAATTATTAATTAACGTTAATTTATATTTAAAAGGTTTTTAATGATTTATATACATTATGACTGTTGTACTGTTACGCCATCTATTGTCAACTTTTATCAATATTCATTAATTTTATATATATTTTGCTAGTTTAAACAGAATATCGATTAACATATTTTTAACCGAAACCGGGTTATTTTAGATTTAATTTAGATTAATTTTCGCATAGTTATAGTTATATATATATATATATAAAAGAAAAAAAAAGTAACAATCGATTCGGGTCGAATAAATAATAACAAATTAAATCGTTTTTGCGCCTTCCGTCAAAAATCGTTAATGTTTTTCAATTGAAACAGATAAATTAACCGTTTGTAATTATCGGTAAGCGCCGTTTTTAACGTTTGCGAGGAGCATCTAAAAAGATCAACCGCTTAATAATTAATTAATTTATCAATTTTTTTAACAAATAAAAAATAAGATTAAAATATGCATTATCTGAGCGAGTAGATTTATTTGTATTTTATTTAATGATTTTTTTTTTGAATTTTAATATCCGACAGTTTAGTAGTTTAGAGCTGACGACTCAAAGTGATTGAAATCAAAATCTTGAATTTATTAGAGTATTTCGTTCAAATTTATTTATACAATTTTTATATATAGATTTTGTATAAAATATTTAATTATAATTAAATTAATTTTATATTATTAATTTAAAATTGAAATTAATTATATTAAAAAGTAAAAGCTTCTCATATACTCCTCGTATATACGAACATCAAAGTGTGAGATATTAACTATTATATAATATAATTGTAATCGTTAAAAGAAATTGATTTATACGTACATTATTTGTGAGGCGTCGTGCTTAATTTATTTTATTTTTTCTCAGATGCCAAACGGTACATGTAACGTGCACGTCATTATGTAATGAGAGAATCATCATTAGTTTACGTATTTTTTTTTCTTTTGTATAAAGGTCACAATTTAACGGCGGCAATTGATTTTCGTATAACGAATATGCGAAATTACATAATACGTTCTATGCACTCGTATCTTTTTGATGTATCAATAATGAATTTTACCTCTATTTTTGAACTGCCGAATAAGTGTGTTACCAATTGCACCATCGCAAAAAAATATCTACAGATTAACAAGTTATTTTCTTAAATAAAAGCCGTACTGGAATTTAGTAATAATTTTCGTTCTCATAAAAATCTGTTATTTCGAAATGTCATCTGTATGAAATTGAACTCAAAACTTTTGTGTACATGACGACAATCACAAAACCATTAACCCAAAAGATCACCATTCCATTATTTATTATATAGTATATAATTTTCTGCTTTTTATATCATTGACCATATTTTTGAAGAATAAAAAAACGTTTTGACCTTTCCATTCATATTTTTACCAGTGTGTATACACAATTATGGTTATTAATTTTAATACGAAGACAAACAGCGTTTACGAGACGTCGATGGTTCATGGTTCTTGGCTATAATTGATGGTCAACATGTGCTTCCTCTCCTGCTGAATGTTTCATTTAAAACCCATATGGAGAAGTGTATTTTAATTTTAGCACAAGAATACTTACTTTCTCGCACACACCCTCAAGAAACAATATATATTTCATCGTTATACAAATATACAATATCCATTCTTGCTGTAAACGTGCAAAATTTATATCCTTTGGATGCGTGTAAAAATGGATATTTGTCAATACTGTTTAAATAAGGGCTTGTTTCCATGTTTATATAAATATTGGTAAAAATATATTTTAAATAATATCTTCCATACTGTTCAAAATAATAATAATTGTAATATTATTTTAGAATATTAAGAACATTTATAGTGCTCAAAAAGTAATGGATTTAAAAAAAATCCTCTATATTAATATTTTTCAAAATAGTCCTCATCAGATATAGTTACAATTTTGCCAAAACTATTTCCAATCTTCAAAACACTTTAGGATAGCTTTGAGTTCTTTCATCGATGCAATTTCATCTATACTTGTGAAGTGATGACTTTTCAAGGTTATCTATATTTTTTTATTATTAATTGCACGGAGCTATGTCTGGCGAATATGAAATCTATACTAAACCGATTGGTTCGATTTTTTTCTAAGACTACCGACTTTCTATTTTTTTTTTATTCTTAATTAGTTTGTGATGATTATCGATATTTTTTTAGGAATATAATATGGTTTTTTCATTGTCTTTTATGAATATAAAATATCTGACTTTTAAATTATATATCACAATAGAACATGTCATTAATTGTTTAGCATTGTTTGTTAACTTGTTAACATTTATAATTCGTTGTATATATATATATATATATATATATATATATATATATATATATATATATATTTTTTTTTTTTTTTTCATATGTAGAAAATTTAAATCTATACACATTGAAACAACGATAACAGCATGGACCAATTGACATTTTCTGACCTGATCATTTGGCACATTTGCGTAGTAATAGATAATAATTGACTATGATTAACATCGCACCGATGTCGCGTGCCATTGGAGCAGAAATCTAATTCTATTCTTTGTCATTCTTATTCTTTTTTAAGGCTGGCGCGAAAAGAACAATTTTTTTCTAAAATATTTTTCTCTTTCTAAATCATTTTTTATGTTATCAGTATAATGCTCGATTTAATTTATTACAAATTTAATCATTTGTCAATGTTTTAGAAGCGGTGAAAATTGCGATATTAAATCTGTGATATTGAAAATGATAGTATTTAAAAAAAATACACTTTCATTTATATTTCACATTGAAATATTTATTTTTGTTTTAAGATATAAATTTTACCATTTCGTTTAAACAGTTTATTCAAATTTAATAACAACTCATATTTTACCCAAGATCTAAGAAATTTTATTTATTTATATTACATATATTATTATATTATATATGAATTAAATATAATACCGATTGTAATAACGGCCTTAAAATTATCTATTCGTTATTTAAATTTATTATTCACGATTGACAGACCGTCAAACGCGAAACGATATAACAAGAACATGATTAAACGTCATCGATTTAACTGTTATAAAAAAAATACAATTTATATTAAAAATATATTAATTTAATATAAATATATTACGCGGATACTGAACAAAATCCGTTTCCTAGTTAAATATCGATATATAGATAGTGTGACACGATTATTCAAATTCAGGTAAATAGATCTATAGAAAAACTCGATCGAACAGGTTTAAAACTGTATCTTATAATCGACCGGTATTTATATTTAATTACTCGGATAAGGCTAATAAATGAATGCGCAAAGGGCGTATATGCGTCAAAACAGATTTTATGAAAAATATACAACGTTATAATAGAGATAATTAATAATGACGATGTCGATTCTACACTCAATAGATTTCCTTTATTACATCAGTTGTAACCGTGATATAAAATTCCATATAAACTGTTTTATTTTAAAATATTTTTTTTTTTTTATAATATTAATACGATTTATAGATATTTTTTAATATTGTTTTATAACAGTGATATTTGCAATAATAACACTTTTCATTTGCGTGTAAAATGCATTTTTTATTATATTTTCCATTTTTCTAATATATATATATATATATTTTTTTTTTGCACACTTGATTGATTAGAAATGTATATTATAAATTTTGCATTGTTTTTTTTAATAATAATTATTATAATTAATTAATAAAGTAATTTTTTTTTATTAAATGAAGCAATAAACACATTTAATATATATTTTTTTCTATATAGTTACATATTGGGAAATTGTTTAAAAAATTGATTACAAAAATTACAGAGAAACAAATAAACAATACAATTTTAATAAAAGTATAAATTATATTTTTTATATATATATATATAATACAAAGACAGTGGCGTGCAATTATTTTTATATGAGATAAATAATATACAATATTTTTTTTTTAAATATGTAAATTAAAATTAAAAATTTCTTCATATATTTTTTCATTAAAATTTAAATCAATTTGTATATTTTAATCTATCATAATTTCGATTTTTATAAAAAAAAAAAACATTCTTTATATATGCATCATTCAAATGACTAGACTCGCTATAATTTGATATCGTAAATATGGCATTTATTTTTTTTATACACGTATAAAAATTTACATTTACTATGTATATTATTATTTTTTTTATATAGTTAAACCACTGCATAACTTTCACTGCCAGCTCATTTCCATTCTCCAGCATTGCTTTACAATTGTTCAATATATAAGGACACGTACCACTTTTATCGCCATTATATTACACACATATATACAATATATAAATTAATTGCAAACGGAACAATCTAAATTCCTAATTAGATAACAGCATTTCCTGAATCGTATAATCTAAAATGGGAAACGTCTGTATATAAATCGAATTTTGTTATTTTTGCACGTGCCACGTGTGCAAACAGTACAATTTAAATAAACCCATGAATCATTTGTTCTATGTCGAATATTGGATCGATTTAGATCCTTTGGCGCTCGCGAATGTTTCGAACGAATAATCGATGATGTATTTTTATCTTTAAAATATTCCCGATGGATCGTCTGGATTCGTTTATTTGGTTGATCTCATCGATCATACTTTTAGCCAGTATTATTAACTCATCATCAATCAGGATAAAAGTGAAAAAGAAATAGCTTGAGTATCCACCGTATTCGCTCAATTTAGCTCCACTTGATCAATATTTTTGAAACAATATATTATTTGTACACACCCGGTTTTTTTAAACTATGAATCATCCCTCGGTGAAATTTCAAAATAAGGGTCGATGGGTGTAAAATTACACCGAAAATATACCGTACTGCATTTTTGTGCACTTAAAACAAACAGTGTGTAATTTAATATCGTGCGAGATTCGATACATGTTCGATATTTGAACTAGGCAAACTATCGACTATCTTTACTAATATAGTTTATTTTATATGGAAGCGTGACGCACACACTTATTCGTATTTATTTTATTGCTTTTATTATCTAGTATTTTATTAGACATTTGATATTTTTCGATTGTTTGTCTTTTATATTTATTCTTCATTAATGTAATATTTATTATAAGAATTTTTAAATTCTTTATAACCGTTTGAATTATTATAATTTTTAATATGTCAGTTCATTGTAAAATTTATATTTCATTTTGAATTTTTTTCTAACTATGAACCGATTATATTTTTAGTACAATTTTAATTTATTATTAACGATTATAATTTAATCACGAATATACATATTTTTTTTCACAAAATACGGAACATTAAATATATATATATATATATATATATATATATATATATATATATATATATTCCAAAAATCGTGTTTGGGGAATAATTATAAAACATTCCTAAGAAAGAAAGAAAAAAAAACGGTAATTTTCTCATTTCAAATTATATTACCAGATGGAAATCGACAAACTCGCACGAGAACACATCTTTTCATTTTCTATTTTTTTTTTTTTTTTTATTATAATTGTAATTATTATTCGACCTGATCTACGTTGAATTCCAAAGTCGGAAATGGTCCATCGTACTTACACGTGATGTGTTGATTTATGAGTTTCGCAATTACACCTTTTATTTCTCAGTATTCGACTTTCGTACAATGAAGAAAAACCGATGAAAATCGATCACGTTTCGCCTATATAGTTCCGTTTTCTATTTCGTTCTCTATGAATGCACAATATATATATATATATATATATATATATATATATATATATATATATATATATATATATATATATATTATAAATTGTCAACACTGATATAATTTATTCAATTATGCGCGGTGCAAACAGATGCTTATTATTTTGTCAAGGTGTATCTAATTCCTTGGATTCGCTACTCTCTGCATATGATTCATAATTGCTTACAATGTAAAATAAATATTTAACATTATTATTATAAGTATATATATATTACTGATGTTTTTTTTATACACGTGTCAATGGAAATATTTGTAATGTGTAAATTGAGTCACCGGTTATCATTGAAAGTATGTAATATAAAGCGTGATTATTATGCGAATAAGTCATCAGTAGTCGACTGCAATATTTGGTTTAAATTGAAAAAAAAAAGAATTATTGTATTACATATAATTAAAGAAAAATAAAAAATATTAATTTTAAATTATTACCTACATAATAATATAATGGGCAAATGTTGTAAGTTACGGTGTGATGCCATCTGTTATTATTATTTTACGACTCATATTTAAATATTGTAATATTTTAAACAAAAAAAAAGACTGCATATAATTATTACTTTTAACCCTTGATTCAATGTATATTTTATTATTTTATCAATAAAATTATTAATAAGGTGTTCAACAAAATAATATACAATATTAGCAAAAAATCTTTTTTTATTTATCAAATGGATTACAAAATATCTATTTTTTGTATCAATATATATATATATATATATATATATATATATATAAAATTAAAAAAAAATGAAATAACCACACATCAAATTGACTTGAACAGTCAACATATTCCAAAATACACAAACGGAACATTTTAAAACGACTCGCGTATAAACATTTATATTTCTGCGACTCGAAAAAACGTTTTAACTTATTTTTTTCCCCATTTTTTTTTTCGATATTTCAAACAAAAAAAAAATAGACGAATGAAGGAAAGAATGGGGAAAAAAAAGAAAATGAAATCTGTTTTACATTTTTGTTGAGTTATGTTTCGCTAAACAGTTTTTCCGAATATTAAATTTCTCGTTTGGTTCGTCGCCCGTTGAAAGGGAAATTAAGTTTTGAAAACAGATGCTGTGATTTTTTTAATATATATATATATATATATAATTTTTGAAATAAAGGATGTTATAAATATATATTTTACACACATATATATATGTATATGAATAAATATATGCGTCCCTTTTAAAATTTTCATACGCTTCAGAGAATCCGAGAATTAAAAATTCTCCGTTTGGTGAACGCAGTTATTCTTGATTTACGATCACTTTTACTAACTTCAGGTGTTCATCGATTTACAAAAATAACGCTTTGCCAGTCGTTAAGGGTGTAAATTTTAGAAAAAAATCGTGACTTCTTAAATAATAATTTTCCAAAAATAAAAATCAAATTAATTCAATTCTAAACATCTTCAAGAATTCTAATTCTAATATACTATTTGCATATTAATCATAGATGGTATTAGGATTATATATAAAATATATAAAATCAGTATTCGACATTGATTATGGATAAAATATTGTGTCTATTTTACACTGGTAAAAGTTAAATAGAGAGTTGAAATTGTGTTAATAGTTTTTTTCCCACCATATCAGTAATTATAATGTAGGTTTATAACTGTCAAAGTATTATTACTAAGTAATACTTTTTTATCTGTGAAAATGTAGTATTATATTAGAATAATATTTTCTAACATTTATCCCATTCATTTTAATGATACAAAAATTAAGTTTTAATAAATTGAATCGATCTGGCAATATCTTTAAAATGTTGAAAGACTGTAATATCTCTTTTTTCGATATTTATACGTCTGTTTTTCAGTATTTTAACATGTCAAAACATTGGCTTTTCAGCTGTAGACAGAAAGACAACAGCTTAGTTATAATTAGTCGTCGAGATTCATAAAACGATCTGTAAAAAATGCCCGTCATTATCATTAATGTCTAAACGGTCGTTTAGGGTTAATGATTTTTTTTTTCAAATACTCAAAAATTCTTTTAGACTATACCTAGATATTACAATAAAAAATAAATTTTAAAAATCTATAGTATTGATTTAATTTTGTTGTAAAAAAAGGAAGTGGAGTTGATTCTTTTTTTTTAAAAAAGGAAAGACGATCCTAGCGATCTTCACTTTACCGGTTGTTAGAAAAAAAAGAAGAACTGGTCTCATTCCCTATTGAGCTTCCCTTCTGCAGGAAACGGGTGTTACGTAGCACGTGCTCCAGGTTTTCACAGCACCTGCGTCCTTACTTCTTAGTCTTTTTTTTTTTTTATAATAATATACTCAGTCGACGGTGGATATATAAAACAAACAAACAACTGCACGAAGAATAAATATACAAGAAGGGTGTACGAAAGACAATCAGAGTAAAATCGGCAAAACAGATGTCGCTAAATCGCATTCGACACAATATATGGAAAGAATATGGTCATATTACACTGTTTTCATCATTTTTTTTTTAATATAATTCAATAAATTGAAGTTTATTGCGATCACTGAAGTGTTTATCAGATGTGCTTGTCCATGGTTTTTAACATCGTTCACGGTTTATGATCTTCAAGTCTTCGACTTGACGAACTGAACCATGCTCGTCCTTGGTAAGTGCCATCAACCTCGATTGTGATTTATTGTCAGGAACACTATATATATATATATATATATATATATATATATATATATATATATATATATATTCTTGTGTACGATTCGGAATAAAAAAAAAGTCCGCATTCGTAATTTAGAAATCATAATGTGATCAATATGCTCAAAGGCACTTCCTTTTTTCGTAGGAGTAAAATTATGGCTCTCGTGCTAGTAATAAAAAAGAAGTCTAAACATTCAAGTCCTTTGATATGTTTTTATTATTATTATTTATTTATATTTAGTACTTAACTGGAGTCGAATTTTAAATTTTTCTACGTCGAACAGACCATTAACAACATCCTCATTATTGATTAATGATCATATTCTACATCACTAACCGGATATGAAGAGCGTTACTTAATTTGGACTAATTGATTTAATTTGCTTCGAAAGATATTTTATTAGTGCTCTCATTGTTTCATAGAGGGTTAACATTTATATATTAATTGGTCTAATGTATATTTTATTTCATATTGTGTGTTTAATTGATGTTAATTGCTACCCCTTTCATACTTAAATTGCGGTTTGTACGGTTTTTATAATCAAGATCTATATTAAAGAATGTAATTTGAAACAATATATATATATATATATATATATATATATATAATATAAATGTATACTTTACAGCTAATTATATTTTTTTTTATAAAATAATTTTATTGAAAATTAATGCTAAGCGATTATAACATGGATTTTTTTGTCAATAATATATTATTATAAGTAGGTAGTTATTTAAATAATCAAAGATAACTAATGTAAAATATAATTTTAACACTCGATTGCCCGGTTTGATTTTTAATCAATTCACGTATGCAACGGATACAAAATGTAATTAGACATAAATAAAGTATATTATGTCCATAATTAATATTTATAGAAATGTCTGGAATAATTTTAATTAAATTTGATACATATATATTAACGATTTAATTGACTTAAAAATGACATTACAACAATATTTATGTACAAACTGTGACGTTAGTTTCCCTAAGTTATAATATTGTATATTAAAATTATAATCAGTCTCCCGCATATAGTGATTGATTGACATTTTACTATAATATGTCTCCCGATGTTAAAGTGTTAAGAATTGATAGAACTTTGAAATTTATAAAAAAATATGTTTGGTCACTTTATTTACCATATATATTCAAAATTTCATTAAAACTTTTAGCTTTACACCTAGAAAAACTTTAACGCTTTATAATCACAGCACTTTCTCGTTATTATTTCCAGCTTCCATTTAAATGATGTACGACGTACTAAAAATGATCTAAACGAGGCTTAATTATAACTCGCACCTAATTCGTTTCGTTTTCTTTTTCTCGCTTTGATTACTTTTTATATTCCGAATAACTCAACCCCCCCCCCTCTCCGTTTTAATTTTATTATTATTTATTTTGGGTTAAAAAAAAGCATTAAAAATGCGGCACGTGCTTTCAATTTTCAACACCCGAATATTATTAAACTTAATTTTCCAGTGTTCGAGTCTGGGTAATTTTTTTTGTTTATTTTTTTTTATTGCTGTAATTTTTTTTCGCTCCAGAAAAATGATGAACGGTCATCAGTCACAGCGATTTCACGTAAATAATATATAATATATACAGCGTGTGCAAGAAATTTACATTTCTTTTAAACATTATTAAAATTATTTTTTTCTTACTTTCGTTTATTATTATTTTTTTTTTAGTATAATATATTAATTATTAATTTTATTTTGGATATGTTAAGTGCCGACTTTTTGTGTCGGCTTTTCGTATAATTTATGCCTTCGCGGTTTTTCGGATTTTATGGCCGTGTAATTTTTATTGTCGACCGATATTTTTTTTTTTTTTGTTGATGCGATGAGTAAATAAAAGGTAGTCTTATAATTATAAAATTCTAGGAAAATTTTTATATTATTTCATTTTATTGCGATGAGGTGTTTTTTTATGGTATAATTGATTTATTCGATGATGTTTTTATTATTTTTTTCATACATATTATGTTTAATATGTTCTGTTTTAAATCACTCTTTAGTCATCTTAATATATATAAAAAAATATGTTCAATATTTTATATATATATTTGGTATTTTTTTTGTCTTATTAGTAAATATATCATAATTTATTTTTTATCTTTTTAGTAGTGGTCTTAAACCTTTTTATTGTTCTATTAAAAAATATTTTTTCTCATATATTTTTATTTTCAAAAACATATTTAGAAAATATTTATGAGAGAAAAAAATCTGCGATTTTTCTAGAATTATTTACGGAAATCGCGAAAATTAACTTTTAGCACGTACATTTTTTTTTCTTTCCGCGTCTTTTCAAAATATTTTTCTTCTTTGCATCGTCTTTTAAATGCGCGCGAACGTGCATATACTTTTTTTCTTTGCATTTACATAAAAATATATAACGTAAACTATGTTGGTCGAAAAAGAAATGTTTTAGACTATTTTCACTTCCTAGTACTGAATGAAAAAAATATATATATAATAATAATAATAACGTAAAATAAATGACGTGCAATAAAAAGGATTGATGCGCACGAGCGAGCGAAAATTTCTCATAAAAATCTCATATGGTTTATATAATAATAATAATAATAATAATAAAATTACACATATATTTTTCAGTTAAAAAATTTCAGAACATTCAGTCATACGCAACATACGACCTTTCGTTATCGAACCGTTTTTATTGCGGCCGCATTTATGCGTTCTTTTTTATCTGATTATTCATTAATCACTTACCGTCGATTGCACAAAATAAACGGCCGCCGTACATCCGGTCTTATTAATTGCAAATATTTAGCTATGTCGATCTAAAATTGTCAGATTTAAATTCCTATCGTGCTTTCGAATAATTTAATCTTTATCATATTATATAGGTCTGTCTGTTTGAATCTTGTTATGTGATCGAAAAAAAAAATGTTCTATATTTCTTTATGCGCTTGTTTTAAGATTAATATAGACGATTATATGCGTTATTTCCTATCAATATATGACTATTTCTATTATATTATATTTGATATACATATGAAAATTTTCGATTAAAAACCACATTGTAATTATGTTACAACCTACATATTCGCCAAACATAGTCCCGTGCGTATAATAATGTAGACCTTTATAGGCCATCCTTTTATTAGTATAGATAAAATTAAAATGCATTGCTGAAAGTGCTTAAAGTTATTTTAAAGATTGAGTTCCAGAAATGTTTTGTAGATTCAAAAACTTGTACTATTTATTTAAAAATAATATAGATATAAATATATAAATAAAATTCTTTTAAAAATAGTTCCTTTTTTAATATAATATGTATGCAATCTATTCCGTTACTAGTTTTGCAAATAGTCTATCCACATATTAAACTATCTAAACCTATTTAAATGCAATTATATATATATATATATATATATATATATATATATATATATATATATATATATATATATATATATATATTCTTGTATTAAGATTAGAACCGTGTAAAAAAAGTCGTATCCAAGTCAGCAGGAAGTTGTTTGTCCACGCTGCCTTCTGAGGAATGTGCCCCCTCGGGCTGTTTAATATCCGCATAACGAGGTGCCGATTGGCCACCGAAGCCTCCTCTTTCGTCTTTCTGATCATAAAAAAAAAGAGTTACATCGAAATTCTTCCAGGCTCTTTCGAAGGTCGGTGCACCGATTCCTCGCTTCTTCGTGCATCATCAGCGTAGCAGCGGTCATCGCCGGATGTGAACCATTATTATTACGCATTTGGCCGAACGTCATTGTTATTACAATCGATAGAATTAGGAAGTCTATATATATTTATATATATATATATATTTTTTTTTTTTGTTATTATTATTGTTATTGTTGTTGCTGCTTTTGTTTCATTTATATCTTTGTTTTTTGCGAGGTTAAAAATATCGCACTTCCGTCTTACGAGCGACACAGCTCGATGTAATCTCTTTATAATTTTAAATAAAAAATAAGTTATAAAATTATTTTTCTAATGTCTTTTTTTTTAGCTTTACATATATATATTATAATAGTCCGCATTTAGATCTTTGAGTGGTTGTTTTTAAAAGTTCATTGTTCTCGTTATTACTCGTATTCATTTAGAATCATTAACATCGACCCGTTTTTAAAAGTTATCTTAATTAATTAATGCATTAAGTTATTTTTAACTAAATATTAAAAACTTTCTATACGATGTTTTTATATAAAATATAAATGAATATTATAATTTATCATGACGTTTAATCGAACGTCGGATTTCCTCTCATCGAGAAATAACCATCGCTTGGAATCACAAATATTCGACCATCGCAGAAGCGTCTTCCTTCTTCTTACGTAAACCGATGTTTTTTCGACGATTCTTCTTTTTTTTCTTCGTCTATTCTACGCTTTATTTCTGTGTCCCTTTCGTGTCGAAGCACTTCCGGTGAACTTGTACGGCTTCAGCAACACTGGAAGAAGACATGGTCAGTCCAAGACCAGTTTCCTGAACGTAACCATCATCGTCGTTCTTTCTTTGTTCGATTAAAGTTTGCAAAAATAAAAAAAAAGAAAGAGCGGAAGAAAAGATACGTCTTTATATATATATATATATATATACCATATATCGGTATTTAGTCATTTCGAGTTGTGTCAGTTTGTGTCTTATCGTCGTGATCAGATGTCGTATTTTGAACACCATGTATAATGCTAAGAAAATCGTAGTCAATAGCAAATTATCCGCGTTGAATCCTCGAAATTTGCACGTAAGTCTTTTTCTATTAAAATTGCAATCTTTAATTAAATTTTATTTATTTTTAAATATAATTTTTGTGATAATGCATATCTTCGTTTTTTTTATTAAAAATCAACTTTTCATTGAAAAATATATAAAATTTTTGTATAGAACTAACTAACTATTAAGATAATAAACGATCTGAAATTTTAAAAATAGATTTAGATCTAGAGAAGACTTATTATTTTTATTAAATAATTATTAGATTTAAAGCCCTTAATCCAAACATCTTTTTTGAATTTTGTAAATATTATATTATATTTTAATCCAAGATCTGAATTTATATTATTATAAAAAATTGTTTAAAATATTTATATAATGATATGTTGAAAATAAACGACAATTAAAGTCGCTCATAATTAAAAAAAAAAGTATTAAGTACTAAAAAATAAAATTAAAAGCTTTTATAGCCTCCAGTAATTTCAACTTTACCATATAATTTACATTAATAGAGACATTTTACATCATAAATGTCTCCATATGATGACTTTATAATGAAAGTATAATCACTTTTCTACAATATATAAGACATTTCACTTTTTTTTTAATCTATCTTTCAATTCACTTTCCCTGTGTAATAATAATGTAATGTAATCCGAATTCCAATTTCATCAGTTTTAATTAATTCCTGACTATTATAATATTTTGAAAGTTGTCAGATTTGCAATCCGAGGTTTAAAGTCGGTTTCGCATTTCGTTTCCTTCATTACACATGTAATATTATATATTCAGAATGTAAATTATGCACAATTATGTTTTAAATGATCATTAATTATCAGAGTGCGGGGACATTTAATAAGGTCCACCTGTCACAAATGTATGTAAATAATTTCTTAAAATTATTATTATTATATCACTATTATTTGTAAAACGTGTGTCGATTTATAATTATTAATATTTATTTTTATTTTCAGACCACAATCAAAGTGTATGCAAAATGTCTACGTTCAGACATAGAATACAAAACTTTGAGTGTCACCACGCAAACAACCAGCAAAGAAGTCGTGGCTATGCTGTTGAGCAAGTTCAGAATGAAGCATCGGGATCCGAGATTATTTTATCTGACTATGGAAATCGCCGTGAAACGAGCCGGAGTAAAGACTCTGTTGGCACTGGATGAAGACGCTCGACCTGCAGCATTACAAGATTGCCATCCAAAGGGTTATTCCAAGTGAGTTCGGTTCATTAGCATTTCTTATTTGCAAGGTTGTTTGTTGATTTCAAAATGACTCATCGTCGGTTTTTCCTCGCATGATTTTACTAATTGATCGATTGTTTGATTTCAGATTTTCTTTACGTACTCGACGAGGTGGACTAATTCGTATATATGATTCTGCTTTGATGAGCTCATCGCAATATAAGAGTCTTCTTATTAGCGAAAGAACGACCGCCGATGAGGTGTTGGCATTGTTGTTATCTTGCAACAATTCAAAAGAAGAAGTCGAACAATTCTCTCTTTATGAGGTGTGAATCATAAGTTTTAACTCTGCATTGCATAAGTTCAACCTTTGTCCATATAGTAGTCATTCAAAAAAAAAAAAAAAAAAAAAAAATATATATATATATATATATATATATATTATAATCTTGTAATTGTTTTAGGTATGCGAATCTCAGGAATATCAACGTAAATTACATCCGGATGATTTACCATTGAGGGTTCATCAATCTTGGTCTGGAGAAAACACACATAAATGTCATTTCCTAGTTCGTCGCAATCCAGATTATTGTCCATTACAAAGAAGAAAACCGGTATATAAACATGTCTTTCCCTTAAATAAACATTTTTTTTTTCACGATATCCATGCTAAATACGTTTATTATGTTTCATTATAGATGTTGTGGTCTGAAAATTTTCAATTGCCTACGAAGCAACTACCGTGTTTTTCATCTATGCAACAAACATTACAATCTTTCTCTAGTCTTTCACTCTCATCACCGGAAGAGAAAAAATCTAATTCAGACAACGTTCTCAATCTGGCAGATCTCCCGCCCGTTCCAAGACATAAAAACAAGAGCATCGACACCATATTGGACGAAACGGGAAATTATGTGAACTTCAAGTGCGATTCCATGAAACCGTTCGTTATGGAAAAATTCCAATCGTGCAGCTGCGAAATTAAACCGTTCGCATCGTGCAAAAGCTGCGATAATGCAGAAATTAAAAACAGCGGAAACTTAATATCTAGCAAAAGTTGCCATCAAATCGGATATTATAGTCCCGTATACAAATATCCCAGCATAGGCAGCTATGGCAGTAGCAGATTATCGAACAGAAGCTTCGATACTTCCAGTATTTGTAGTTCTGAAAATGAATATTTGTTCACCACCAGCACTCCTAATCAGTCACCAGTCAGCAGTTCATATCCTGATAGTGGTCCTGCTAGCTTAAATTCGACATTGCATCCGTGCATTTCGTCGAAGCCACCACCTTTAGCAGCACCCAGAAAAAAATTGCCCAACTCGTTTACAGATGATGAAAATTGTTTTTATATTTAGATAATTTATATTAAGTGTATTTTGAATGGATTTTTGCATGATGTTTATGTAAGAGGTTATTTTCAATATTTAAATATTATCAAAAATGTAGTTATAATATTATTACAATTTTTAATCAAAATACAGTAATAATATTAAATCATAATTTTGACACTTTTGATGATTCTCTTGCTGTATAACCAGATCTAAATTCCAATCTTTATACACCATTCATAATTTTTTTACGTATTTCATATTTCAGAAAATATATATATATGAAAGTTAGATATTTTAATTCTATAAAAAATGAATTAAATAATTAGAAAAGGAGGCCTAGATTAATAAAAAAATTATATCAATATTAAAAAAATATTCTTTCTAAAAACATCAACCATTCAAAATATGTAAATGATCAAAATGAAAATTAAATTTTGCCCATCCCTTCTGTATATTTATATAAGATATATAATTTATTTTCGTGTATATATGTGTTGTAAATATTAGTCGTAGTCAAAACGAGATCTTATATTATGCAGCTTTTAAATTATTTTGAATTTTTAACCATTTATATGTATTTTGTCACTAATTACATTGTCAAAAAAAAAAGAGTAATTTGTAACTTATAAATTTAATATGTGTATTAATTCATGGAGTATTTTAGCGACGAGTCCTTCGATGCCAAAGTTAATATATAAAATATTAATGTACTAATTAAATGTTGTAGAAATATAATATTTCTGTTCAGAAAATAATAAAAAAAGGTGTTAAATGTGTTTATATATTAACTCTCTTGTCATAGAAGTAGAACTGAATAATGCAAAAGATAAATGTTACCATATAGATATATATTATTTATATAGGATATATGTGTAAAAATATATATTAAGTGTGAAAAAAATTATATATTAAATGTGAATTAATATATTAATATGTTTGTATGAACATTTGAAGGAAAAAGCCAGAATTTGATTTGAAATTTAGATTGGATCAATGCCTATGTATTTTGTATGTGTGTTTGCTAAGTCAAAAATTAATATTTATTTTAATTTCTCTTTCTTTTTTTTCGATACAATAATATATGTATATTTTAATATATATATATATATATATATATATATATATATATATATATTTATTCTGGCAAGTAGTGATATAAAAGTAGTAAATCAATGATGTTATATTTGAAATGTATTGAAAATCTATAATCAGTATAAATATTGGTCACAAGAAGTTCATGTCTCATATATTTGAAAAAATATATTAAATATTATTTTTTCACTATTAATATATTTTTAATTTTGTTCTACCGCCACATTGGTATAAGAAATAAAAATTGTTACATTTCAAACGTTTTAAAATAGTACAAAAAAATTTTTTTTTTTAACTTATACAATAAAATATAATATGATGGCATTAATTATATAGATATAATAAATGTGAAGCTGTTTTATGTAATCGTGTAATGAATTATGATTATATCCAAAGAATAGATGTTATAATGTTTAATCATTTTTCAGGATGCTAATGTCCATTTATGATATATATATATATATATATATATATATATATATATATATATATATATATATATATATATATATATCACATAATCTTTTTTACTCGAATTTTATATTTTTAGAAACACTTTTTTGATGTTAGCTATTACCAAAGATTACTTTGTAAATATATCTCAATTTTACATATTTTAATACAATAATAAAACACTTCAAATGAATTTGTAGAAAAAAATGTGAATATTTTCAAGGAAAAAAATATATGGAATAGAATAGGAGTTGATTCTTATTATTCACATGAATTAGAATTAATTCATAATATATTTTAAAATGAAAAATTGAATTTTATAACAAAATATGTAAAATTGAGGTTATGTAATGCAATATGTGTTTTATGATATATAGTATCATGTCAAAAGTAAGAATCCGTGTATATTTTGTAATGTTGTTCCTCTTTTTTTTTTGATAAACCGAAGAAATTATACATGTTTTATATACACGTAGATATATATTTCCCTTACTATAATGTACCTTGTATTTCATATTATATATGTTTAATAATTGAATGTAAATTAAATAAAAGTTAAATAAAAATTAATTTGCGGTTATTCGTTGCTTTTATTTTATTTATATTAATAAATTTTATGGGAGTATTTGGAAAATAATAACAGCTATTTTACGTGATTGATAAAAAGTATTTTTTTTTTATTTACAAATTGTTGCAACAATTAATTTTCAATATAGTTTATTGATCGTAAATAATTTAAATTGTAATTAATTTTTTTTCATTGAAAATTTTACATAATGTTCAATTTTTCTTTAAATACAAAGTAGTCACAATTATACAGTCTGCACGTAAGTAAACCTGGCACAAAAGTCACCAATATTTTTGTTTATTATGATTTTTTTAATTATTATTATCAAAAGGTCATCGTTGACTATTTGAGAAACGAAATTTAATTTTTTAGTTATTTTTTTACATTGTGCAAATATGAATTTATTTATTATTATTTTTTTTACAAGAGAAAATATGTTTTAGATGTAATCTAATATATTTTTTTGTGACTGCTTATAATTGCTCTATGGAAAAAAATTGAAATTACATGAAAATATTTAGACTACTGAATGAAATGAATAAAGGGCGGGATAGTAAATTTTTGATCTGCTTTTTTTTTAATTGAGATCTAAAGTGAATTTTAGTTATTTTGCTATTAATTATTTATAATGCTATTGATCAAATGAGATTGAAAATATTGGTCACAAATATACAAATACTTAAGCATTCATCGTAAGGCAAACCACACTCGGGATTTTGAACTGACGAAATATCGTTTTATACATAAATAATTAAATTTTATTTTAAACAATAAAATATATATAAAAAAAATAGAATGCACGTGATCATTCATATCTAGATTCTATTTGATTAATTATATAATTTATTAAAAATGATAATAGATGGCGTTGGTTGGATTACTAATAATATTATTATCCAAATGTCGTTATTATATAGACAATATTGGTTTATGTATACATATTCTACAATATTTGAATTTTATATTAAATAGTAGAGATATTCAACCTTTAATTATTTTGATACAAATGAAGAAAAATTGTATTGAGTTATATAAGTACATAATTTAGGAATAAATGAGTATTTTTCATATCATTAACAACTGTTATAAAATATATATTATATTTTAATAAATTAAACATATATTTGGTATACTTTATGAAGATCAAGTTTGAATAATTTAGATTCTAATTAAAATATAACTGATGACAAAAAAGTATTATGAGGGTAAGTCATTCATGGGGAAAATGGCAAATGTGCTATGGATGACTTACAATACTTCAGCATATAAATTTTCTAAATATGCATATTTACTATTATAGTTATTTTTTTAATTATTGTTCTGCAAAAAAAAAAACGATATTTCGTACGTTCATATTTCTCATTTTACACATGTATGTATATAATAATAATAATCATCATAATAATAATAAAAACTAAAGCGGACATTCACAGGGCACTTATACTTTATATGCATTTTTTTTAATACAATAAAATTGATCACTTTTTCGATAATTTAAGTTTATATTTACAGACTGAGTTAATTATATAACACAGGTCGATTCTAAATATTAGAAAAAAACTTCATATGTTTAACACATTTATAACTATTAGTGATATAATACATATTTAACTATTTTGTATTATTATTATTTATATAGACAGGAAAATTTTAATAAGTTTATTTTTAGATCAATAATATTTTTTTTATATAATATAATAAAAAGAAGTTATTGTTCTCAAAGTAATCTGATTGAGAAATTAGCAAGTTCTTCTTTTAATAATTCCATTTTTCTCTTAACTAATATTGTAATGAAATTATCTTTTCATCAAAAACCTTTTTTCCAAATAGTCAATAAAACTATCAAAAGATTTCGATAGTTTTACTAACAAACAATTAATTATAGAGTTCTATTATATCACTAATAGTCATAAAATATTAAACATGTAAAAGGATTTCTACTATTTCGAATCATTTGTAATATACAGTGTAGGGTGGAACATAAAAAAAAACACCATATTTTATAAACCAGAAATAAAATAAATAATATGGCAAATATCTAAAACGTTTATTCGATTGTATATAATCTATTTTTAGTGTATAAAATATGGTATTTCCTTTTTTTTAACCCACTGTATATATTTTTATATACATATCCAATTGGTCTGATTATAAAAATCGTCTTGAATTTTATTTGATTAATAAAAAAAAATGACAGGTTGCTGTGCTGTCAAAATACTTACAAGTGTGACAAGCATTATTTATTTATTTATTATTTTTAAGACAAAATTTGAATTACCTCTCTATATAATGAGTAATTTGAATAATCTAAATTTATTCACTAAATACTTTTTGAGCATGACTTGCAGAATGCATTAAAATTATTTTTTTTATATTAAAACAAAATAAAAATGTGGAGGCATTAAAATTATAATTAATATTAAAATTTAAAATCATTTTCAGGTTATGTAGAACGCATAACCTCAAAAAAAATATTTTTCATTTTTGCTTATAAAGAAAATAACAATTATTAATACCTCCATTTCAATATTTTATAATTAAAAATTGGAATTTTTTTATCATACTCAAAATTATAAATTTGAATTTATTCGTTTTTTTTAGCAATGTGTTATTTTTAATATTTTTTAATACACACAACATACATTTTGAAAAACATGCGAATAATTTATAATAATAATATTATATATATATATATATATATATATATATATATATATATATATATATATATATATATATATATATATTAGTAATTCATTGATAATGTTCATTATCCATATTGTTTTTTTTTAATTCTTAAATTTTCTGTCGATATTCTAAATAGCAGCCTTGCTTTTTTTTCAATACATTGGTTCAACATAGTAATTACAATTACTATCAATTAATACATTTTTTTTAAAAATCTTTATAAACTATTCGTGAATATAATATAACATAAAAATTGAAAAAAAATCGAGGAGACACAATTATTGGAATTACTCAAGCATATCACTTTAGATTAATTAAATATTTAATGGACGTTTTTTAATTACAATTTGACAATTATAGATATACAATTTTATATTTTATTTAATCCAAGTGATAAAAGTGAATTATGCGTTTTTTTATACTGTAAAATTTTATTGTAGATTACTATAGCTGAGTCAGTGTTTCTAATTGTATAATATAAATAATGAAAAATTGATAAAAATTGAAAGCTAACCGCTTTATATATTAAACGATATAAATATGTATTATTTTTAATAATTTAATTAATTTATTTTTATTAAATTCATTCAGTTGTTGGTAATTTAATTATCGATGACTAATTGATAATGTCTAATGATAAAACGTTTCTACTGAAAAAGAAAATAAGCGTTGCCCAATTTTTACAAATTTTTCATATATTTAATTATTTCATTCATTCATTTGATGAAATGAAAATGAGTACTTATTTTTACAAGCATAAAAAAATATACGTTTTAAAATATTTTTTTTCTGATCCCATCTAAAGTGGGACTTTTCTTATTCATACATTATGTACCATTTTTTTTTAAATTTCACTTATAATACATAATTGTAAATTCAATTTAGAGAAGTTTCAAAGTGAAAATTGTTATTATTATTTATTTTATTTTCGAGAGAGAATTAATCATTTTTATTACATTAACTAGAATGTTTATGCAGATACAGCCGGACTAAAAAAAATGTTCTGTTCAATGATGAAAATATGAATATTTTTGAATTAGGATAAATAGTTTATTTTATATATTTATTATTTAATAGTTGAAAATTATTCAAAATTTTATGCTAATTATAGATACTCATTAAAATGTAGAAGTTAGATTAATAATATTCGAAAGAAAATATTTTACAATATGATTTTTTAAAATCGCTGATCTGAAAAATATTTTATAAAAAAAGTTAATAATTTATTAAAATAGAATATAATTTTTAGTCCATACTGTAAATGCACAATATTACGTATTTAATTTCAAAATTCATTGCATTCACATGATTTCAAAAGTTTTTACTAAGCTAAAGGTCTACAGATTTTGCATTTTTTCATATATTTTCTTTTTTGTTCAACAATCTCTGTTTAGTTAATAAACATTATTAGACTATTTCAATATCTAAAATTCTATATAATAAACAAATAATCGAAATCTATTATACGCTTTAATTATTATTATTTTTTTGTCATTAATTCATTCATTTTCTTATTTTTAATACCGAAATGAGTCTTTAGTATAAAATGAGTACCATACAAAATTACATAGACGCTTTTTTTACAATTCACAATAATAGAAAAAATGTCGTCTAAAATTAACGAAAAATAAAGTATTCGATTAAAAAAAATATAATAATTACTAAAAACACAAACGAAATTGTCATACATATTTTTTTTAGTAAGTAAATGCTACTTCATTGGATATTATTTTTAACTAAAATCTGCAAATTACTTTACTTAAAAAAAGGAATGCACATCATGTACTTATTAAGGATAATGGATAATGCAAATAGAATGTAATAAATGTTTTCAAAACTATTTTTACTATTGTAAACGAAAGCAAAAGATATGCTAACAAAAAATTTAGACCACTTTATTTGCATTACCCAATACAAATATGAATTACAAGGAACTAAAAGTAAGTATTTATCATTATTTATACGGTTCAAAGCGATTAGTATAGTTTTATTATAGGGATTTTTTTGGTATTATTGTATATTATTGAATATTAATTAATTAAGGCTAATTTTATAATCATATCGTTGTGTTAGGTTAGGTTAGGTTTAAGTTATAGAGGTACAAGAGTATTTGACAACTTTACACAAAACTATATATATATATATATATATATATATATATATATATATATATATATATATATATAAATTATAACGTAGGAAATAAACATTATTAATAATAAAAAATCTCGAACAGGGAAAGGGATAAATATTATTTGAAAATAACACTAATAATTTTGTCTTTAAATATATCATGAACAATAAAAATCATTTTTCCTTCATTTCCAACGATTATATAATAAAATTTATAACAATAAAATTTTTTATAACAAAAAAAATATGATCGTCTATTACAAATGCAGTTGCAATTTATTATTATTAATATTATTGGAAAAAAGCACGCATCTATTTTAAGAGGTTTAGGCCCCATTAAAATAAATATTTTTTCCATAACGTTTTCTATTGATTACTATTATATAATGATCACAATATAGACTTGGAATTGAAAGTGCGCATTTGTTATAACAATAATTAAATTATTGAATTAGTAAAACAATTCATTTAATTTAAAGAAATCAACTTTGATATATTATATATTTTTCTAATAGAAATAGTATTTCATTTTTGATATAATTAATTATATGTAAATAAATTTTAAGATCTTTTTTTGGAAATTTGTATTGAAAATCAAAAATTATGATTAGGCTATCTTTAAGATTCATAGTCTAGTTAAAATATAATTCTAGAAAAAAAAATATTTTAATATATAAACCGTTTAAAAAGACGTACAAAACGACAATATGCAGAACATTACATATTTATATTATAATAAAAAAACTCTCTTTATTTATAATATATGTATAATATTTTAATAATGATAAATTTGAAGCCATAAGCTCAAAATTAAATAAAAATATAGATATTGATATAATAATATTGAAAAATAAACAAACATCGACATGTGTATGGGATTTAGCTAGACATTGAAAAATTGCAAACTGCGAATAAAAATATTATATGAAAGGAAAGGGCTTTACATTCAGTATTTTATAAACGTGACTTCAATAATTTACAATCAGCAAGGAACATTTTTTTAAATATAAAATTTATATTATTCAAGTTTTCGAAACAGTGCCATCTAGTGATGCTAACCTAACGTTATTTGATAAATTTTATAAATGAAAGTGGAATAAAATAACACTTATTTGTTATTATATATTAGTTAAAATATAAAAATTGAAGTCGCGTTTATATAATAAAGAAATTCACGCTTTTCATTTCCATTTTAATATGATTAAATATTAATATAATTTATTTAATATAGAAAAAGTGTCCATTCTTCTTCCATTTTTTTTTGCGATCCGACAGTGAAAAAATCAACGATAGTTTATTACATTTATATTATATATATATATATATATATATATATATATATACATATATATATATATATATATATATATATATATATATATATATATATATATAATTCACGCTCACATAAAATTTTAAATATTTTTTTTGTTTTATATATATATATATATTAAGTAATATTTTGTTTACTCTTCATCAATATATAGATGCGTTAAAAACTAATCGTTTATAAAAAACGTTTCGTCTTCATGCTAGATGGCGTTGAGTGCTCTTCTCGATGAACCATAATCATCACCTCCTCCACCACGGGTGTACCGTTCTTCGGAGCGGCCACTTTCTCTAGAACCACTACCACCCGGTCCACCACTTTGTCTATGATGATGTGAATGACTAGAATGATTAGAATGATCCCTTCTATCGTCGTAGTCTCTGTGATCGTAATCGTCCCTGGACGAAGAACGATGCGATTGCCTATAGTGATGGTGTGACTGATGAGGATGATGATGGTGCTGATGATGATACATGACTTCCCTCTCTGAACCGTAATCGTCATCGTAGCCTCGCATTCTATCACGTTCGATGAGATCGTGCTCCCTGTCCATCCTGGCCGAACGTCCTCTAAGACGTCCGGAATGATGCGGATGATACGAAGGACCTGCACAGACAATACAATATATATTATTATCTATATTTTTGGTATGAATAAATAATATATATATATATCACATATTTTCAAACTGGAAAAGACAAACGTTTCATCAAGAATTCAATCTAAATCATGCAAAATTAATCCATTAAACAAAACCATGATAATCAAACACATCCTTCAATGGATATATTAAAGGCAAAGTTTTGATAGTTGTATTGTAATCACTAGGACAATTTAAAATATATCTACTGGTGATATAGACAATATCTTTTTTTTTTATATTTTCATTAAAATAAAGTAATCGCCCTTAGTAATTAGATAACATTTGATAATTTGCCAATAACATAAATATATATAATTTATTATAGTGATGGTGTATAAATGTTACTATATATAGTTAGTGCAAGACAGTATTTTTTCACTCAACGTAAAGTAGAAGATATCTTGTTTTAACTCAACAGCCAGATAGAGATCATTTTGGAAATCAAATTAAATCTATGTGATGTTTTTATTATAATGATTATAAAATCAATGTAAAAAATCATTCAACATATCATCAATGAAAAATAAAAATCTAGGTGTATTTAAAGTAATATACATGATCATGTTAAAACTTATGCTGTAATGATAATCTATTAATCGTCGAAACAACAACCCGTGTGTTACTATAATAAAATAAATCAAAACACGTGATAAAACAATAATAAAATGGTATATAAATAAATAAAAGAAAAGCACACCGCCCATTATTTTACTTACATCTAACGTGAAGAGCTAAGAAGCTTAACTTGAAATTAGAAGAAAGCTGCGCATAATAAGCAAGGATCCAAAAAAAGGATAATTTAGATTTTTTTTTTTTTTTGGTAAAGTGTAACAATGATTTATCATAAAATAAAATGTTAAAAAAATCAATATAAATAATTTTATCTGTGATTGTGGAAAAATATTTTGATCAAATTTTCATGAAACTAGATTTATTGAACATTGTACGAGTATTTTTCCAGTGCTGCGGACTTTTCCTGGACTTGGAAGAACAACAGTTGCCGGATTTGATGTTGGTAATTTAATAACTGCAGAAAGAATTCATCATAAATCTATTAATTCCTCAAAAAAAAAAGTGGTGAATTTTTTTTACACATGAAAATACTGAAATGATTTTCATGATATTTGAGGAATTTTATGGATAGGAGTATGAAAATTGTGATTTCATTTATGTGAAAACGTCATGTGATCTGGGATTAAATTAGAATTAGAAAAAGCAAAGCAACACAAATGCATAAAATGAAACCTGATCATGTAGCATACATTCTTGAATACAAAGAATATTTATAAAAATAATAAATGGATGAGCTTGAGAAACTTCATATCAACGAGCATGACCAGTGGCATGAACTGAAACCGAAATAAAATAAAACAAATAATGAATAAAAAATACCAATTTTTCGATCGTGATTAAAACGAAAACGCAAATTTCAGCATTGTGTATCTAAAATTAGTAAAGATAAAAATAAATAAATTTATTTTCTTTTTCATTTTCGTCCCCAAATCATTTGTGATAACTTCGACACTATTCGATAGTATTGTTAAAACATATTTTTATTATATAATAAATAATACATTTTGAATAAAATATGTTTAAGATATGTAACATTATTTCCATCTGTGATTTTCATTTTTTTGAAAAATTGTGATCTTTTTTTTAGACATTAAATTAATTAAAATAAATCTATTTTACATTATTTTTTAAATTCATTGAATTATATTAATATCTGTATTATTAAATTAAATAATTTCAGAATATTTTTTATATAATACCTTAATATAATATATAATGAACTATAATAAATTAAAAATAATCTGAATAATGTATAATAAATATGCTATAAATAATATAATAAAAAATATAAAAAGCGATGTACTAAAATATTATTAAATATATCAAAATCAATATTCATTTACTATATAATATAATATAGAGTACTAGCGACATCTGTTATATAATATATATTACACCATTAAACTTAATTAAAAATACAAATTGTACTAATATTGGATAAAAATATCTACTGTTATTTAACACAACTTTTAATTTCAACTTTTTTTTTTTACCTCTATCTCTTTCATGTACATAATATGAATCGTGATGTCCTGATGGCGTTAAAATAGAAGTGATAAATAAATACCATGTGTGAATACAATATGAGATTATGGAATAGTGACGAAAGCCATTAATTACATACCCGGAGTTTGATTAGTTCTATCATGAGGATTGTTTGGTGTATTCGGAGTGGTTGGAGTAGTCGGTGATGGTTGTGGTGATGGATTTGTTGGTATCGGTCTTGGTACGCTACCGATAGTGCTGGGCAAAACTGCCGGTGGATGAGTGGCTCTCCAGTATGTCTGGAAATCGTTTTACATTAAGAATAAATTACACAAAAATACAAATGTGTAAATAATGACACGAACTTCTAAATATTCGGCTATGTGTTCGCATGCGTCTTCCAGTTGATTTTCGTCCAAAATTACATCGAACATTTCCGGTGGGCATTGACCTAATTTTTCAGCTGCTACCATTTGTACGGATAAATTCTTCGTTTGTCCCTTGCCTCTAGATTTTATAAGCCTTTGTAATACCTGAATCGATAATATTCATTATTATAGTTTCGCAATTTATTTCTATATATCATTGAATAAAAATTGTCATACTTACTTTTGGACTAGATATTTTAAGATAAACTATTGTCGGAGCTAACGATGTTTTTGCTAATTGGGAAGGATGATTAATTGTATCACAATCTAATACCACTAATTGTAAAGTTCTAGCCAGTTCAAATATTCGCTCAATTTCAGCCTGAAAATATAGTTGAAATTTAAATATGTTAAGTTTTAATTTAAGGTGATCAACTTTACGATGAAAAGAAAGATACGTTTGTTGAAAAGGGGACACGTTGAGATTCGTTTAATGGCTATTCGGATTATTAAAAAAGTCGTTAATACTCTGAATACTACAAAAAAGTTCTTCCAAAAGGAGCACGGTTGGTCACTTTATTTAAAAATCAAATCAAAGTAATGGGAAAATTGAGATAATATTCGTGATACCTGTACTTCAGCTAAACAGCTTGATCTTGAGTTAGATCTTTCCATAAGAGCTCTTTTTGAAGGATTATTTAAAAGTGATCTTTTCGCTAAAGATATGTCAGCCATTACACGAGTAATAATAATTCTGAAAAATGAAATTAATTTATAAATATAATTTGATTTTTATTATTTTAAATAAATAAAATTAATTATAGTTATAAATATGCTAAATTATTGGCATAGAAGCCTTATTTACCTTCCTTCGAAGCGATGTTTAAGAAAATCAAATAGGGCTTTTTGCATCATATCAGTTACTTCGTATCCTTTAAGTGAAGGTCCTACAAGTACTACTGGTCTCATAGATGGTACAACGTCGTAAGGATTTGAAGTTTCCTGTTTTTTGAAGAAAGGTTTCCTTTTTTCCTTGGCCGGCAACGTTGGTACCGGTGTTTTACCAAGTCTGCCTCCGCCAACGGAGTCTGAATCCTCTCCTGCTTTAAAATATAAATTTTAACATGTAGAATGAAAGGTGGTTTATAAAGATATTGCTAAAATATATTTTATTTATATAAATAAAAATATTTTTTTAAATTAATTTTAAAAATTAAAAATCTATCAATATCAAAATTATTATTTTAATTTTTATGTTATTATAAGGTATACCATAGATTTCCATCGGAAGATGGCGCTCTTTTTTGATTTAATGATATTGAAAGATATTCATATTTGAAGCATTTAACCCTTTCCAGTCTGAATATTTTAAATTAAATATTTTTTTTATACATAAAGTTATTAATGTTTATATTTAATACAAAATTTAGACAATTTTATTTGAAAAATATTTTTTCTATTATCATAAGAATAGGAAAGGGTTTTAAGGCTTTAGTTGAGTGAAAATTAACTCACACAACTGTTAAAATATGTTTTCATGATATAAAAATATAATAAATTGTGCCGAAATATATAATATATATATTATAATATATGACGAGCTCAAAGCACACCAAAATTGCTCGATTTGTTTACAACAAATTTACAACATATTAACAGTTTACAACATCTTAAACAGCAGTCAAAAGCAAATCATATATAATACATACAACAAATATCTTAATTTTATATTAAAAATTGTCTGTGTATTCAAATATGTTTATATGTATGTGTATTTTACTATGTATTTTTGTATGTGTTTTACTTAACATATAGTACATACATAATTTATATAATTTACACATGCTAATTTATACCACCATTGTTGGGACCTTAAACGAAAAAATAACATTAAATTACACCATTTATAGTATAATATGCTACATATAATAAATACAATAAAAACTTGGGATACGGACAAGTTGGAGAATCAGGTAAATTGATGGGAATCTTCAGGATGGGATTTGATGGAGCGATGAGAATGCTTGATAATGGCAGAAAATGAATGATGGTGCGTATGCATGATATGGCAAATTTAAATGCATTAAAAAAACGTAATTAAAATTAAAAAGAAAAAGATAAATAATAAAGGGTTTCCTTTATAATATTATCAAACGTAATTACACAAGTCATTATTCATATTATAATACTTTGTTATAAAAAAACTAAGTTATTCCGATATCTACAATTTTTTACAGCTCCATCTTTTGACAATTAACATACATAGATGAATTTAAAAGATGAAATTTAAAATATTGTAGATATTAGTGTGAACTTACCTTCATTTTTCTAAATCGTGTAATTAAGTTCAACTTATTTTTAATTTTAAGATAAAAAAAATCTACGACTTATACACAATATAAAACACAGAAAAACAACACTTAAAACACATAAAAATTGCATGCACAATAAATAATTTACAAAATACTTATAATCATTAATTGTTATTAAACCAAATCAACTCAGTGTAAATAATAAAATTATTTTTAATTCTAATAATATAAATATAAATGTTGATTGAAATTTTATTACACGTTTTGTTGTTTAATTGAATTTTTCGCATGCATCACATTAATCAATACACAAAAGAAAACAAACTGAAAAAAGAAATCAAAAACATGCAAACACAACATGCAAAATAAACATGATAATTTTATTCATAGTTTAGAACAACAACAAACGCCAATTAAAAGTCAAAGCTAACAAACGAATTCCTAAAGTTAAATTAAAATGTCAATGACGCCAATTTTGATAAAAAAACTGAAAAAAATTGTTCAACAAATAAAAAAAAAGTTGTATTTTATATAGAAAAGAAGAAATATGTAAATTCGTTTCACAAAATTAAATTATATATTTATATTTTTAATATATAACACGTTAAATAATTATACAGTAAAAAATATTTTTCTAACTTAATCTGTTAAGTATAAAATAAACAATTGGCATCATTGTTAATTTAGTACATTTGTCAACCATTTATTATTTTTTTATTCGTAAACGAAAAATGAAAAATAATAGAATAATAAATTCTAAAAAATATTTTTTATGACATTTAAATAATATTATTAAGTGAAAATTAATATCATATATGTATGTGATTTAAACAAATTAATATATATATAAAATAATTTATATTGATTTATTTTAGAGTAAAAAAAAAAACGATAAATATATGATGATTATCTATATTTTTAAATTTTCCGTGAAAATTGTACATTATTGAATTGAAAATTATGTTAAAATTTTATTTTGATTTAAATCAACATTATTCAAATTAAAATTTAATTTAACATCTTCATTTTCTTTTGAAAATGAGTTTGATTGATAAAAATTTCATAGTGTAAATTTTAATATATGTCGAGTTTAATTTGAAATAAAAAGTATTTCGTTCTATTTACATATATACATATATGACGAGCTAGATACATATAGAGAATGATTGTGTGTTTATCGTCGACGCGACATCTGTCGGTGACGGTTGACAAAAGTACATTTTTTTTTTGCGCATCGTAAGCCGGCGGTTAGTGGCCGTCGTGTGGTCAGTGAACAGCGAGTGAGTGAGGGTGAGTGGGTGAGAGTGAGAGTGCGTGTGTGCGTAATGCGAGCGAGTCGAGGCGAGGACGTACCGGGCGTGGGGGGAGTGCTACCTCTGCTGGGTGGCGCGTGCTGTTGGGCGGCTGCGGCGGCTGCTGCCAGATTTCCCGAGCTGCTCCCCTTGGCGGCGTAGAGGCGCGAAGTGCGCGCTGCCGCCGCCTGAGCGCGCACCTGCTCCAACTTCACCGGAGACGGTATGAAACCCACGTCGCTGCCCTCTTTGACCAGACGACCGATCCACCAGTTGTTGTCGTACTTCTCCTGAAAAATCATCGCAACTATGAGAACAAGGACACGGTAGATTAATGTTTACAAACGTGGGGCCTATGCTCCACACGGGGTGCATTTTGATACTTAAGGGAGTGGGCAGTTCAAAAACAGTTCATAATCGGTTCCTAATCTATGATATGTGTTCTCAAGGGTACGTGAGAAATAAGTTAGGAATAATGATGAAAATTTTTTATATATATTATTTAGTATAATATATGTAATTATGTTAATTTTTAGAGGATGAGCTAAAAAAAAGAAAGGAGAAACGTTTGCATCGAGAAATCGTTATAAAAAGAAATTTTTGCACTTTAACTCTCGACTTTGTATTATACAACAAAAAATGATATTTAAAAAAAATATTTTACTTTTTTAAATGATAATATGTTAGGGGTACATACTAAGGAGACAATAAGCTAAAAGGGGTCATGAATGAAAAAAAGTTAGGAACCACTGTGATAGATGATCATTTGTTGAGAGGATGATATGATGGAGGATCATTTATTGAAAAGGAGGACATGGTGGAAAATTATCTGTTGAAATGAAAGATATGGTGGAGTATTGTTTGTTGACATTAGTTTAATAGATTTTTATATTGTAAAGAAAAGGTTGTAAAAATTTTGATGACTCAGGTTTATGAGATCATTTGATCAGTTTAGATATCATCAAAATTGTCTAATATAAAAAAATATAAAAAGAACATATTTCCAAATAGAAGGCCAAAAAAAAAATAGGACAGTTGGTAATTTTATCATCACATTAAAATATTTAGATATATACAAATAACATTTTATTTTAACGTAGAAACTTCTCTTTTTTAGTTTTGTAGTGTTGATTTATTTTTAAAGGTAAGTGAATTTTTGATATATCATATGTGGCATATATTAACATTTTTAGTTTCTAATATGAAACATGAATCATTGAAACTATTCCTTGCTTATCTTTCTTATTATAAACGTCTCACTTAAAATTTGTTACAATTTAACAATACGATTAGTGTGACAGTATGGATAATATTATATATATATCTAGCATTCACCAATTTCTAGTTTATATTTTAAGACATAATACAAAATCTCCACTATTGTCACAATAACCGGATTCGACTGTAAAATACTATATATATTCTAAAATTTAACAAAAATAATATTAATAATGATTGAGATAATACATAATTATAAAAATGGTCTTAATTTGAAATTATTTAATTAAATTTTTATTTTTCTTAATTAATTAAAATATTAATTTAAAATTGAGTTACAACACTTTATAACTGTTACGGTCCATTGGGGATTAATTAACTTACAATTTATAATAACTATTTATTATTATAATATAACTGTAATTCGCATTTAATAATCGAATACAATTTGCATTTATTGTAATTCGACATAAATTAAATTACCACGAGTTAATATTTTTTTTTATGATAAGCTAGATCTAGATGATATATTTGCATAATAAAAATATTTTTAAATATAAAATATTTATGATGATGATCACGAGAAAATATTTTTTTTTATTATCGATAATTCGTTACATTACATGAGAAGGCATTTATTCGAATATATATATCCAACCTTATGGTTTTTTATGGAAGTAATTTAATATCATATATGGGAAAAGTCCCAAACGGTCAGCAAATGCAGGCGGGCAGACATAAAATTTTAATCAACTAATAGACGATAAAGTAAATTTTATTGCTGACATTAATAACTCTAGATTTCTAGAAACTGTTATATGCGGCCATGGTTAAATAGAGAGAAAAAAAAATAACAATATATGGTCTATAATGTTTTCTTTTACCTGTGTTGTCATATATGAATGGTATTTTTTTTTTTGATATGATATGAAGAAAACGTCCACGTTTGTTTATTTTAGGATAAAAATAGAAATAATATGATAGAATTGACTTACTATTAATATTGTATATAAGAAATTCTAGAAAAAAAAAACATCATAGATTTGTCTAAAATTTGGTGAAAATCTAATAATTGAAAATACATTTTTAAAATTGCTTCCAATAAAAAATATTAATAAAATATATACATGAGATTTTTGACTATAATTTTTCTTTTAAGATTAATAGTATCAATTTATTTTTTGACAGCATCGAATTACTAAATCTATATTTAACTTTCATACAATTATTTCAATTAAAAAAATAATAAATCATTACATTTTTCAACAAAATATGTAAATGATAATTAGAATTGAATTTGATATATATATATATATATATATATATATATATATATATATATATATATATATATATATTAAACAAACCTATATTTAGTAGCCTTAATATAAATATTGTTTTAATGCATATAATAAATTTATATATAATAATTTTGTTCAATTAAATACATATTATATTTATTAATTAAAGAAAATATTATAAATTTTAAATAAATATACGTTTATATTTTATAAGTAAGTAAATATTAAAATATTAGTATCAATTGTATACGTTTTCATGCGGAAATAATTGCGACGAATCATTATTGATATATATATGCTGAAAAGTTTTCAGCGTGCTGAAATACGTCGTATTGACGCTTAATTGATACGGTGATATATTAATTGAATTAGCAAAGTATTCAGACACTGTCCGTATCTATGACAACAGTTGTTAATTTGTTATTAAATTACATACACAGGATGTTTTCCGTCAATTTGACCCACATATCTATTTCAGAGAACGATTCCGAGAAAAGTCACCGCCGCCCTCTCCGCCCTTCAATCATTCACTTTACCCTACTAAATTGAACGAGTGTTACAATATTACTTCAATATATATATATATATATATATATATATATATATATATATATATATATATATATATATATATAATAGATAGCGAAATATAGCGCATTTATATCCGTATTATTAATACAGGGCGCCTAGGATTAAACATGCGATATGTCTGATCTTTTTTTGTCATGTCTCGTATTATTTTTTTCATGGTTGACTAAATATATTGGATGTTGGCCAAGTTAGACAATGTGAATCTTCATAGATCAATAAACCAGAAAATTGTCCGCAGTGATAATCGAGCGGAGGACATTTTGCTTATATTTTAATGTGACGATTTTTTATACGACTTGGGAGATGGCTGTGGTAGATGGATGTGGTGGGTTAATTTATACCTTGATGTGTAAGAAGTCCCGAACTTCGAAGGAGATGGCACTCCCGTGGACGGGGGAATCGTCGTCCACGTCTCCATCATAAGACACATTGGTGCGTACCGCGAACGCCACTGGTTTCGACTGAAAATTAAATTTAACATTATTAAATAGTGGCATATAAATAAGGGACATTTTTGTTTAGAAATATTTTTTTAATATAGTCGAGTCACTAGCTCTTCGCTAAACCTTTATATATTATTCTTCTAGAAGATATTTGAATGTTTGATAAAAATGGGTAACATTATATTAAAAACAAATTTGTTAATTTCAATTGTCAAAACTATAAAAAAAAAACTAATTAAACCAAAGACGAATTCGTACACGGTTCGGCACGTTTTATAATACATAGATTTTTAATAAAATCACGTTTTATTTATATTATATATTAATGCAGTAGACGAACATTATGAAATATAATGACTGTTTAAGCGCGGTCTCATTAAACGCGACGATTTATATAAGACACACGCGGAAATAGCAATCAGGCACCCGTAACACTGTGCGAAACCTTTTGTTTTACTTAAGTGTTACCGGCATTATTAATCATTAAAGTGCTGTCTGAAGCAGACGTTTTCAACCGTTTCTTCGGTAGTGTCTCGTGTCGGAAGCATACTAATAGCTTTCTAGCTCTAATGATCGCCGCAATATTTCCTTTCAGCTGAAAACGTTACATATTTATGCTAAGATTCATCGTCTGGCGATGCTTCAGACGTGTCAGTTTTTAATCGCAAAACACACGCACAATAGTCTGAAAAGTTAAGACCATTTGTTTACCGTTAATATCGATCATCGTTTACGAAGATGAAAATATTTCAGTATCTAATAAAATGTATAAAAAATAAAACGAATCGATTCATCATCGATGTGAATTAATATAAATCCTGAAAAAAATGGGAATTTATACAGGGATGAAACACTTTATGACTATATAAATGAAAATGGACAGATCATAAAAGAACAAATCTGACCCTTTTACGTCGAGTTTTATTATTCAATACTTATAAGGTCACTTGACTATTTCTTCAATATTATTTTTCAATTCAAATATTCACAATATATATATATATATATATATATATATATATTCTGATATTATTTATATTGTATTGAATTGATTATTTAATATTCATAGATGACACTTTGATTGTTAAATATTGATATTTATAAATATATTAATTTCAGTGGCGTATATAATTAATTGATTGATTAATTATTTTTGATTTTTACAATTATGATATCCAAGATGATTTATTTCATTTAACCCTACAGTAACTCGTTATTCTGTAACATCGCCGATCTGAATTATTTATCAATATTTTTTTTTAGAATTGTAGTAATTATTTTGATGAATTAATTAAACATTTTTTATTTTTGATTTGCATGTTTACCCTAGCTTTTTCCAGCTGCCCCAGCGCTTGGCGTTCCTTCTCGCGCCTCAGGGACTCCTTTTCCTCGTCCAGCGAGAGGTCTGAAGATGGCTGCGAGTAATTCGAGTCCGCCGAGCCCTGAAAAACGACAAAATCCATCATGAAATCCTGAAATTGTGAACAATTTCAAAATCTAAAAATAACGATCTAAAACGAAAACGATATCTCCAAAAATGACTATCGAAAATAACAAATAACTTCGCGAAGAACTTCCTCATGATGCAGAGAAGACGGCCGCCAATGGATTCATTGACCAACAAAATAGACGGCAATTTTTCAATTTATAATAATATATAGTTAAACGCCATTGTGTAACATTAGTACATTAAGTGGGGCATCTTTTCAATTTTAACACTTTAAATACCATTAATATTCTATAAACTCTCTATATAATATATTTTTTAACAAAAAAAAAATATTATTTTAATTGTGATTTTACTATGATATTTTGAATTGTTGTATTTTATTTAAAAAAAAATTTAAATCGAATATTTAATGTGTAAAACTATTATAGTTACGCAAGGTTAATTTTAAGAACCGTTTAACCGAAAATTGCCCGAGCATTATCTTCGATAGTGATCGCTTTTTTTACGCGAACCACAATAAAAATAACAAGCGAGGCGAGTCTAAAATTAAAAAAAAATAAATACATATACATACAAAATATGTATATATATATATATATATATATATATATATATATTAAGTAAAAAAAGCGTTAATTTGATCGATAGGCATTCGTGTTGTTGGAGGGTTTTTTTCACCCGTTTTCTTCGTTCGGTTTCGAGATCACAGTTCGGCACGCGAGGGGTTAATTAATGGATTAACGGCGGGTAAAAATTTTTTTTTGAAACGGTAGCATTTTGAACGTATATATATATATATATATATATATATATATATATATATATATATATATATATATATATATATATATATATATATAGTTTTTCTACTTAAATTTTTAACGTGTTACGCACGTAAACGTTACGGTTATACGACGGTTAACGACGCGTTGTTGCGTCGTTGCGTCACGTACAGACATATATAGGCTTGATTTTAGGTCTATTTTTTTTGATAAAATATATAATAAAAAAATGGTCGTTTGCATAAAAATTGTCGATGTGAAAGTTTTTTGAAATTGCGAGAGTTCATAGGATATGTATTTGAATATTTAATATAATGAAAAATAATTCATGTTAATTGTCCATTACATATACAGAACGGTGAATATCAACCATATTTATTAAGAAAATATTTTATTATAATTATTAAAAATGATATTTATAATATAAATAAAATATATTCTAATAATTAATAAATTATTAACAATTCAATATTAATATTATTTTAAATTGAAAATGACATTTACTTTAAGTAAACCTTGTTTCATGATATTGCATAATACATATCAATATAATAATAATATAAATAAATTTAAGAGTTAAATATATATAAATATATTCAAGTTTTGAATATCGTTAATATTGCTAAATTTTAGTTATTTAATAAATAAATTCACACAAGGCGTTTATTTTTTTTTATATAAATAATTCATTTTTGGAGATTTGAATCGTCTTTAAAAATTTTGATAAAATCCTAACGAATTTTCATAATAATTTATATACGAATTTTCACATATATTATTGATTAAAAAAATAAATATTGATTATATATTGAATCGAGTGTGAAATATCGTTTATATAGAATATTATTGTATAATGATTTTAACCAACGTTTGTCAAAATTATTTTCAATCATAAATAATTATAGACCAAAATATATATATGGAAAAAAATGTTAAATATTTTTGTATTGACAAACGATGGTTATATAAATAAATTTTATTTATATAAATACATAATAAAATTAACTAACAAAAATGTAACTAATTCGTGTCAAAATAAATTTAATATAAAATAATAATAATAATTATAGGCATGTCTAAAAAAATCATACAACCTATATAATTAATAATAATAATTACAATATATATATTGATTGAATAATCTAAATGTAATAATTGCTCGTTTTAAAAAAAAATCAGATTAATTGCAATAATTAAAATGCAGAAATTCGCAACTACAGTCTTACACAATGTTGCTCATTAAAAACTATTCTCATAAATTATGATAAAAAAAAGATAAATAACTATTTATTTTATTTAATTATTTTTTTTTGAAACCAGATGAATACAAACCATTTTTGTCCTGTCGTCGAAGCGGACAGCGATCCTCAAAATTGAGAAATGGTTGAGGATCGCTGGTCCGCGTTTTGCACTTATCGATCTTTCATTGCAGGACATTGCTTCGCATGCAAACATCTAACATTCACAATATGTATCGATTTTGAATGCAAAATTCAGACACAATCGATAATACCATAAAATACAGCATTTATAAATAATATATATAAAATATTAAAATAATTAAATAAATTTCATTTATTCAAATAATGTAAATAAAATGAGTATAGATAAATTATCTATACATGCTGTATTTTTATATAATAATATGTATACGAAAAATTCACGTCTTTTATATGATATATTTTTAAAATTAGAATAATTTATTCAATCAATTAACACTATCAAATATACATATTGATAATTTAAATTAAATATAAAATATATTTTTGTATACGAAGTAGACGTGTTATTTTCGTACGTTTTTTTTTGAAGCTATGAGACATAATTTTCTTTTCCCTAACAGCTAATTATTTTTTTAATATAATAACGGATTTATATATATATATATATATATATATATATATATATATATATATATATATCAAAGAATTATAATAATGTTTTTACTATTTAATATACGAATTAAAATCTTGAATATTATAGGTAATATATTGTATATTTGAATGCACAAATCAATTAAACGATTATTTAACGAAACAAACCATATTTTTCAATATTAAAAATATAATTTCGAATATATAATTATCTATTATATATATATATATATATATATATATATATATATATATATATATATATATAAATGAAATATATATATATATATATATATATATATATATATATATATATATATATATATATATATATTATGTCACATATGAAAATTATGCCTCATTAAATAGCGAGAAAAACAATTTCAACGTACGGATATATGAAACAAATACGATCGATTTTTTCCAATAGCACGTTCCAAGTTATGCAAATATGAAAGAAAAGAACAAATATATAAATAAAATTATTTTTCTCACATTTACACACGTATATATATGTATATGTATATTAAATCTAGGTTAACACATATATATAAATTTTACATATATATATATATATATATATATATATATATATATATATATATATATATATATATATATATATACATATATATATATACACATATATATATATACATACATATATATATATATATATATACACATATATATATATATATATACACATATATATATATATATATATATAGCATTAGAAGATATCAATAATATTTTATAGTAATAGTGTACACAAAATAGATTAAATTAAATATTTTTGTTTTAAAATAGGCAAAAAATCTTACCAAAGACGTATACTTGGTCATATGTTAACACTTCCCGTGGTGAAGGTTAGAGTGGGCATGCAAATAACGGAAAAAAAGGTAACATGAAAAAATAAGGTGTTTTTGAAGAAAAACAAAAAAGTTTGGAAAATAAAAATAGACGTATATATATATAATGAATACACATCGTAAAATTTTTCCCAAATTTTCCATTATAATTATAATAGAAAGTAATATATATATATATATATATATATATATATATATATATATATATATAAAGATTAAAAAAAAAATACGCAGACAACATTAATCAATCAATTAAGGCCATAATGACAGACGCAACATAAATAAAAAAAAGTAAAAACTCGCACATAAATAATGATAAGTTTTTAGAAGATTATAATTATTATTACTGTTATATTTTTTAGTATAAAATCCTAGATGTAACTAATTTGCTATTATATTATCGTTTGAATAACAGACAAACAAATAAACAAACGCGATTCGTTTTTCTATTGATGGTTATATAAAAAATAAATTATATCGGATTGATGTGAAAACGGTGTCGATTTATAATTTTTTATAATTTATAATCGTGTTATTATTAAGTAAACTTTATTTTGATAAAATTGATCATATTTGGAATATTATATAAATATTATATAAAATAATTTAATCCGTTGCAGTTAAGAGAATCTTAAAAAAATGCATTCATTATGTAATATAATAATATGATAATAGACTCCTTATTTGATAAATTATTAAATATATTATTAAGTTATTTATATGGAAACTAAGAAAGCTGCGATTATTAAATTTATAAATTTCATATTATTTATATATATATATATATATATATATATATATATATATATATATATCATAAAATTAATAATTTATATATAAATATAATTATATATAAAAAAAAATGATTTATGAATAAAAAATAGATATTATTTATTTAAATTATATAATTCGTAGGTCTATTTTTCGTCATAAATGATTCTAATTTTAATAAATAAAGTTTATAACGAATAATCAAAATAAACTATTTTCGCACAAATCCAATATAACACTCGAAAAACGAGGTGCAAAAATTTCAACGGTTCGATTAAATAATCGAATTGATTTTTAGTGAATTACACCTCATTTTTCAACGACGCGTCGTCAAAGCGAAACACCGATAAAAATTGATTCATATTTAAAATAATAATAAAAAAAAACTATTTTTTATATATATATATATTTTTAAATCCTAAATGTTAGTTTTGAATTAGATTAATATCTAAATAATAATATATATATGGTATATATATATATATATATATATATATATATATATATATATATATATATATATATATATATATATATATATATATACTTCAAACGAAAGCTTATTTAGCAATTTTTGATTATTTTGATATGTAATATAATATATATAAAAAAGCTTCTTTACAAAGAAAGCAAAAGCGTATATAATAAATATAATACATTTATGTCTGTAATTGGTATTGTTTTTATTTTGTACAGTTGTGAAAAGATTTTGGACGTCGTCAATATATAAATATATATATATATATATATATATATATATATATATATATATATATATATATATATATTATATAAAACGTGACATTTCAATTTATTCAGTAGAAATTAGCGTTCATTCATTATTATTTCACTTGTGTGTAAATTTACAATAATTATGAATAGCGTATTGATTGAATTGAATTAACACATTAGCCACCGTATATAAAGGGTTAACGTAGGCTAATATGGTATTTGTTCGAGTTTGAGGGCGTTGAAAGGGTTTTTTGAACGTTTATAATAAGATATATGATATTATAATATATATAATTAAATCTAAAATTAAAACTATGGAAGTAATTTATAATTATTATTTTATAAATGACCAATAACTTTGATCATAACTGTACCTATTGATATATATATATATATATATATATATATATATATATATATATATATATATATATATATATATGCTTTACACTTCACTGTGTCCACACAACGAACGAAGTGAAAGCTCGTAGTATCTATAAAAGAAAATAGAGATAGACGAAAGAAAAAAGAAAAGCTCAGAGGTTTGAATTTAGGGATAGTCGTTTCGCATAGTATTTTCGTGCTTTTTTTCAAAATTGCTCCATACATTTTGAAATAAGTTTTCGTGGACCGTGTTATATATATATATATATATATATATATATATATATATATATATATATATATATATATATATATATATATATAGGGTTGTGGTAAATATGCGGCAAAAATCTCGTCGACGATCAGCATTTCCCAAAACGCTCGGTGAATAGCGCATTTTTCTGGATACAATGACGATGTTTTTTTTTCGTTTTGTTTTTCAGACGAAAAATAAAGTCACAAAATGCATTGTTGTTGGAAAATTGTTTTGGCATTTTCAAAAAGTGGTATAAAATATCATTTTTAATGGTTCCAAAATATAAAATATTATTCATTTATTTCATTTATATATCAAATGCAACTATTTTACAATAATAAAAATTTTCATTTTATTTTACGTATTAAATATAATATACGTGTTAATTTTACATTCTGAATTAAGTATTAAAAATATAAAAACAATAATTCAGTGATTTAAAATTATTTTAAATATAAATATTTTAAAGTCGTATACTAAAAGTATTCAATTTTTTCAAAACATTTATAAATATTATTTTAAATATAACTAAATGACTCTTGAAATATTTTTTTTCATTAAATTCAAATATATATATATATATATATATATATATATATATATATATATATATATATATAACAGTGGTTCCTAAACTTATTTCGGTTTACTGCTCCCTTTCCCAGAAAAAATGCTACTCAGCACCCCATGGAAATTATTATTATTATTTAATTAATTTTAATAAAAATTAAATATCCCCCAAATGCATCTGTGGTCAAAATTACCGCTTTGAAAATCTCCGTTTTAAAACATTGATTAACACGAATATAAAATTACAAATTAGTCATATGTTATCGTTGATTTGTGTACATTTCATCCCCTGGTCCAATTATCCGATTTTTTTTTGTTTTTATTATGACAACCCTCATTTTTCCCTTGTGCGGTTTTATGCATGAACACATATAAAATGATAACATTATCAAATTAACTCGGAAAATGTTTATTTAGGACCACTTTTCGAATTAAACATTATCATTTTTACATATATTAAACGACCTTTAAAAATTATTGACCTAATACCACTTTTTTTTTGGATAAATTCATATTTATGTATGTCGTTTTGAATTGAATTATTATATTTTATTGAATTGTTTCAATTTAAAATATTACATATATAATAGAATTATTCATTATTTTATAGTAATATTTTAAAATTATAATATATATTTATGCCAATAAATTAATGTGTTGTTATTAAGGGTATATATAATAGAAAATAAAGATTAAATTATCATATCATTTGTGTAAATATATATTTGACTCTATAAATTGATCAATAATTATATATTTATATATTAAAAAAAATAATTATATTAAAGTATATATTTTAAAATTATTTAACCGTGTAAGAAAAATCATTCTTTAACGAATATTACCTAATTTATTTATTTTTAATAAATATTTTTATTGTATTAAATTTATGCAAAATATATATTTAGATTTTATAATTATATTAATTTCAATGATATAATTCATTATTATTTTTTTTATATATAAAGTATCAATATTTCAATCAAAATATTATTTTAAATTGAAAAAATAAAAATATTTTAATAAAAAATTTAATCTGGATATTGAATATATGATTCGTGAAATTTATTTGTTTTATATAACATACATATATTATAAATTGATATTAAAAATATTTATATCGAACAGTCGCAACTATTAATAATATATATAATATGAAATAAATGTATATTAATATTAATATTGAACACATGAAATTATAATACATTTAATAATATTTAAAGGTTAAACGAATAGTTAGCGACTCATATTTTTAACAGCATATAAACTACGACAGATTAGCTTTATGACGCTAGAAATTCATTAAAAAAAATATGACATTACATCGTTTAATGAGACGCATATCACTCGTCGATTTTCACGCGCGTGTCATCGATAGTGTTACAAAATTTCACGACATAATTATATTCATCGAGAAATAATCTCGGCGGCTTTTTAGTCGACATTCATTAAATTCTCGTTACATTTGATTGACGCGCGGTTAATATATTACATATAATATTAAATATATGTATATATATTTTTTACTATTATTATTTTAATTTTATTTTCCATCATGTTTTTGGCAAACAGTCTTTCTTTATATACGACAATAATAATAATAAAATAACGCTCATAATAGATATTTTTTCGATGTCGTTTTAGGGTTAAAAGAATGGGTAGAAATTGCGCGATTCATTTTTACCCCGCATTTTATCTATATGCAAATTCGAAGCGATTAAAGTTTCCATCTATTTTTTATGTATCAGTATATATATATATATATATATATATATATATATATATATATAAGCGGGATTTCTCAAATATTTTTTTATATATAATATATATAATGTAATTTAGTATATTGCGCAAAAACAAATAGAAACGTCACAAATAGTTTTATACAGAACTATTCGCAAAAAAATATACTAGAATAATTTGAACAATTTTTTTGCCGAAAAAACATTATATCTCTTATTAGGAAAATATAGATTAAAATAAATATTATTTTTCCATATCATAATTTAAATGTATGATCAATCTATAATAATATATAAATAAACAATTTATATATTATAGAATCATTTTAAGCATATTTTAATATAAATTTATATGTAGATATAATTTAAATATTGTTTTTATATTAAATTAGTAATAGAATTGAATGTAATGATTTCTCATTATGTTTAAATGGATGATATTTTATCAAAATGCGTTTCGTGCACTTGTTTTCTTTGGCAACAGATATGATTCTTTTATACATATACAATATGAATTTTGGTTAAAAATGGTAAATTGAGAAAATATCGATCGCTGTTTTATTTTCAAATAGCTTCCAAGTATATATGGATATATCAGATGACATTTTTCAGTATATATTTTCTACGTTAAAAATAATACTATATCTAAAATATAAGTATCATTACAAAAATATAATAATTCATAATATATTTAAAACCAAGTTTATATTATATTGTATATTTATATAAATATTATAATAATTATATATTAATGAAATTTTGTATATTTTTAATTAATAAATATCTAATTTAAATTTTAATAGCGAAATGCACACACAAACAGATTTTTTAAATCATAATTAAAAGACATATATATTTAAAATATTATATACTTAATTTTTTTATGGTTATCAGAGTAAAAAAAAAGCGGCCGTTCAATTTTATTTAACACGACAAAAGGCGATTCATCACTTTGTCACACGAATAAATTTAGACTTTATTAGATTACAAAAAAAATATATATAGAAAAAAATATGCTAAAAAATAATGAAAAAAATAGATAAATTCGTATTTTTTTGAGGTGGGGAAAGGGGAATAGGAGAAAAAATAAATTTAAAGCTGAAAATGTATAAAAATAAAATATAATTGCATTAAAAATCGTTCGGTTCGCTTTTCGTGTTCAAAAACAAAAACCCATTTGCAGCCGTTTGCAATAACGAAATTCAGTTATAAACTTTTTGAAATTCATCATCCAGTTAGCTAATTAGTAATTTATCTAATTTTATATCAAAACGAACGGTCGTATTCGAGTATTTGTACGAATGTTTGTAAAATATCATATTGTGAATTGTTCATTATTAGATTTTTCATAATCATATTAAAAATATATTTAATTATTATATTAATTATTTGAAATTGATTGATAATCCCTGTATATATACATATTGTATCATGATCTTATGAGTATAACAACACAAGTAGAATCATACGTAAATTCGTACACAGTTAAATGATACTGCACATTTATAAATACATTTTTTTTTCTAAATTAAAATCATTTTCTACTTTATCGTCAATTTAAATCAAAGTTAAAAAAAATACTTAAAATAAAAATGTGATATATTTGTCGTATATTTTGTTAAATATTTCATAAAGTTATAAGTTTCAAATTTGAACGTAGAGTTGGCGACTCGACCGTGTTAAAAATAAATCAATGTTACAAAATTCGAAATAAAATTGTCAAATTGAATAATTATTATTAATACAATTATTATTAAATAGAAAAGTAAATTTAAAAAATATTTTTATATAAATAAAAAAATAAGAAATATAAATTATTACAGTAAATTGTTGAAAAATGTATAGAAAATTTGTAAAAGACTACAGCGCCACTAAGAGAATCTTTTGATTTTTATATAATCAAAAGATTTTATATAATCAAAAGAAATAATATATAATTTATAATTACAAATTTGTTATCTGAAAAGGGTAACAATCATGATTTTGATTAACATCAATGATACGATCTACGAAAATAGACATCAGTTTACTGATATAGACATTGTTTTCGATGGTTTTTTTCTTTTCTTTTTTTTCTCGGTCGATAAGTCGGAATAAATTCGGAAAAGTTTCCGATAAACCGAAATCGACCGACCGCGGAAAACGAAATGTCACCGAGAAAATAGCGCGAAAAGATTGTCAGTGACATTTTTTTTTAATGTTCATTTTCGACAAAGTTATTAACCTTTACATGGCCGCAATTTTGACGTCATATATGAAGTAAATCGGTGTCGTAGTTTTTTCGGGACTCGAACCCGATACGTCATCGTGTCCATATATAAATTTAATGGTTTCAAAAAATAAATATTTTTTTATTATATCATAATAAAACTATATATAAAGTTTATGGACGATTTTTAATAGAAAATTTGCATTATAAAGAGTTGGTGGATTTTTTTTGAAAAACGATCATCGATTTAATTTTTAATTATCAATACGAGTTCTGAAACTTTTTAATCGCATTGTGAGCAATTTTTTTTTTTGATCACGGTTCATTGATTTCTCAATTGTTAAACGATTGATTAATAGTTTCGACAATGACATTCGCCGGTTTGATTTTATTTATTCAACGCACTGGTCGAATTCGTTCGAAAATTAATCGATTAATTAATTAATTAATTAATTAATCGTTCGATGAAATCGGTGAAAGCGTACCGGCCGCGGTCTTTAAAGGCCATGGTAAATCGGCCGCATATTGTGATCAATTTATTTTATTATGTGTTCGATAAACCGTATAACCTTGTTGTAAATATATAACTATAGAATTTTTTTACTATGAATATATGGTCTTTAATATAATATATATCAATGCTAAAAAAAACTAATTTAAATAAATATATAGTAAAAATATATTATTTTGAAATCGACCACAAAAAATATTTTGAGAAACACCGATATAAAAATATGAAAGCTGGCTATAAGATATATGAAAATAAAATGAGTTTCATTTTATGTAAATCGGATATATTTTATATTATTTATAAATATTTGATATATTAATGGTTCTTAAAAGATGTAAAATTCGATAAATTTTATTATATTTATATAAAGTAAAATAGTGCAGTTCTCTGAGAATACTTTAAAGCCGACAGCGTAGAACGGAGAACGATAATAAATTCAGTTGTTCCGTGTTGCGAAACACAGTTTTACGATCTGTGCACACGGCTTGCATTTCACAGCTAAAGTTTTTCCACGGGGAAAACTCGCTGGGAAACGTTTCGAAAATTCGCCACATATTGAAATCGAGAAATTTTCCTCTCGGCAACCATCGAGTTTTTTTCCTTTTTCGTTTATATATAACACTCGAAAATTTTCAATGAAAAATCGACATAAGATATAAGCGTCTTCAAAATTACACACACACCATACATACAATTTTTATTATTTTATTTTGTAATTATATGTTAATAAAAAAAATGATATAAATATTACATACATGTAAACGATGATTTTTGTTATTTATAATAAAATTTAACGAGGTGTTACGTCTGGACGAACCTTTAGAAGCCGTTATATCCGGATGTATTTAATATTGCATACACTTCTATGGATACATATATATAGAGTAATTTATATATAGTTTAATGCGTCAATATATATATATATATATATATATATATATATATATATATATATATATATATATATATATATATATATGATACATGTTTGTCTTATGAATTATGACATTCGATATATTTATTATATTTTATTGAATGAACATTATTAAAAAGATGATTAATTTAAAAATCATATATATAATATATTATAATAAAATTAATATAATTTTAAAACGTTTTATAATAAGATTAATAATATTTTGAGCTTTGATATATGATTTTAGAAACACTTTTAATTAAAAAAATATTTAGATAAAAAAAATAAATAAAAATATCACATATTATAAATCAGTATTTATAAATCGTAGAAAAAGCACACATTTTACACAACACAAAACCACTGATTTTTATTATATACATAGAGTAATAAAAATGATTTAAATAAATAAAGTAAATGCTAAAAATATATCAATATTAGAATCAATCGATTTTTTATGAATCGAAAATCGGCAATATATTCTACATTACAACGTGACAAGTAGATCATAGTACAAATTCGTATATCGATATTTTACTTTAAAATTAATCACACATACGAAAACACATGCAAATATACATAAATAATTATTATAAAAAATAAAATATTTTTAACTCTAGTATATTATTAAGCATAAATATGATATTACATAAATTTTTATTAGAATTAAATTAAATATTATAAAATAAAATAAAATTTAAATATTATATATATACATTTGCAAAACATACACACGCACACATATACACACACACATATATAAAGTGAAAGATAGAGAAAGCTATATAGAAAGAGCGAGTTATGCGAGTCGCTCGATTTTACGTAAATAAATTATGAGGATCGTTTCTACGACGTAGCTCTCTACGCCGAGGGATAAAAATCGACAAGAGTTGACCGTTTATAAATTTCTACGATATAAATTTTTAATATAAATTTAAAACGGAATAATACAAAAAATAATAATATATGTATAAAATATATACGTACACGCGCTTTTTTTTGGGCGTAGTCAGACGCTACACTGTCACAATAACAGCTGTATTGACGTTTTGTTCTCGCCGTAGAAACATACACACGTAAAATATCGGAAAATGTGTTTTAATTTTATTTTCGGGAAAAACGTCGAAAAATTTTCGGTCCGGAAAAATCAACGAAAACCGCACCCCGAGTGTTTTGAACGCGCTACGGATCAGTTTTTTTTTTACAAAAATTTACGCTGTTCGATGTGCGATTTTAGACTTTATATCAAAACGAAATAAGGACGTTAATTATGCGCAGACGTTTATGTTTTGTTTCGTTTTATAAAATCGAT